>QAOC01013794.1:1684-18619 GCA_003255005.1 Begonia fuchsioides
CAGCTATTAGCCATCTCAACCCACTTAGGTTAAACACGATCCTTCATAGCCCTTCTTTCCAAAATACTATGGAATATCTGTGGAAAGAAAGACACCTTATTGTACCGTTGGATCCAACACTTCTATATCAAACAAGCTGATTTTTGGGATTTAAAGGTTGGATACCGAGCTTGTCCCCTGTTTAAACAACTCCTGCAAATCCGTGAGATCATCAAGGATAAATTAGAATCTAAGGAATTCGCTTAAGCAAATCTCACTTCCCGGAGAATCGGTTCCCAAAATAAAGGTATTTTCGTAGTCTACATGACATGCTACGGATTGGCATACTGAATGGAGCAATCACCCGAGCCCGAGCTCGGGAATTTTCTAACATATTTGTTAATTTTGCAGGAAAATTAATTGATAAACTATACATTTCTAAGCCAACTTTAGAGGATCAAACAAGGCCAAAACACGTGATTAATTGGCATGGAGAAAAGGTGGACTTACAACCAAGAACCGAGCCTCCTGGAATCAAGCCCGCACATGAACCCGGTTGAAGTTCACGTTGCATGGTGAGTTAAAGTCACACGCAAACGTGACCAAATGTTCCACGACTCAACTCATCAACACTTCAATGGAGTGAAGGAATTTTATTACATTTTTTTAGTATAATTTTACGTTAATTTTTACATTACATTTTAGGAGAACCCGAGAGGGTTTCTCGGCTAGATACATTTTAGTTATTTTGCATGCTTTTGCATGGGGTTTTGCATGAGGGATTCTTAGCTGAAAGAAGGGTATTTTGGGCCAAGAAAGAAGGGCAAATTGGCTGAAGGGGCGCAAGTTCACGTGGCCCTCACATTCTTGCATTCTCATTGGTCCAATTTTCCCTCTTTTATTTTCATTTTCAGCATGCATGTTGCATGACTTTTGCTCATAATTTTCCCTCTTTTTTTTTCCTCTCTTTCAGCTGATAAAACCTCCCCCATTGCTTACTTGTAATTTTCATTTTGGAATTTGAATTAAAGTCTCTTTGAGCATCTCCCTCTCACGGGCATTTCCAACTTCAAACCGGCAGCCGGTGCACTTCCGGACACCGTAGGTTATCTCAAAGGAATCCTCCCTCCGAGCTCGAGATTTCTTGGTGCTTCAATACTCCAGCCTTCTTCAAGGACTTTAGGGTGAGGTTGAAGGTCACAATCTCTTCCTTCCATCAATATTTTTTGTTTGGTTTTAGTTCTTTCCGCCGGCAGATTTCCGGCCACCACAAAAAATGCCGTTACTATTCCATTACATTCTGACCGATCCATCCACGTGATTTCCTTCATTTTTGGAGGACTATCACCTATCTTCTTCCTAGAGTTCCACTCAAAATTTCAGCTCTAAAATCGATCGCAGCATCGAGTTATCGCCGTCCAAATTCCAGTCCCGATTCTAGAATTATCGGATTATCGTTTTTCCATTTAACCTAACCCGATTCTCCCACTTCCTAAATCTAATCCCCCTCCATTTCCGTGTCACTACAATTTCTTTAGGTCATCTGCCCCCGATAAGCTTTAGTGGAAACTAGTCAGGGTGTGTAGTCCTACTCCCAAGCACCCCTTCATCTTTTGGCTAGCAGCCCTCGGACGATTGATAACTAAGGAAAGACTTGTCTTTCTGGGAATTAAAAATACTTGTGCCTTTTGTGCCTCCCATCCTTAATCTGCCTCACACAGCTTCTTCTCATGTCATTTCTCTTCTACTGTCGAGAAGGCCATCAAGCTAAAATTTGGTTTCTCCAAAAACATGTTTCCCTTGCAAGCGCGCTAAAATGGACAATCAAAAGAGCTCAAAAAGAAGAATTCTAGAGAGGCTCTACCCCTCAGTATTATTCTTTCATCCAAAGTTTACCACTTGTGGGCGGCCCGAAACATGTATTTTTCAGAGTAGGTTTGATTCTCCTGACTTAGTGATTAAGTATATTGAGCTTCATGTTGTCAATTTTTTGTATTCTCACTATCCATCTCTTTTAGCTAGGATCGAATCCTCCCCCTTTTGACCCTCACCTCAACTCTCACTCCTGCTATCCACATCTCATACCATCTAACCAAAGGTTTGATAAAAAATTTTATTTTCTAAAATTATTGTTCCGCTATGTTTGCTTATTTTTCAAATGTCATTGTAACCTTGTTTGAATTGTAATACGTGTGACGAGGTGCTAACATGTGACTTCTTTGCTCTATCAGTACCACCTTTCTGCCTTAACTTCGGCCCACTACTGGATAAGTTGCTGACTTGTAGCTTCCTCCCATTGGGCTGAGGTTTAAGCTAGGGGTGGGCCAAACCGAACCAGAACCATGAACTAGATCGAAACTGCCGGTTTTCATTCGGTCTTTGTTTTAATTTTTTAAAAACCGTGATTGATGGGCCGGTGTCAATTTTTATGAGTAAAAAATAGGAACAGAAACCAGAACCGGGGGTCAAAAAAGTTCAAAAATCAAGTAAAACCCGACCTTAACTCTAATAAAATCTTATATAAATCCTAAAATTGATTATAAACACGTTCAATTACTTAAAACTCGACCCAAATATAATAAAAATATATATTTTATTGTTACATTTTAATTTTTTTAAATATAAAATAAAAACTTGGTTAAAACTAGAACGGAACCGGAACCGTTGGTTCCGTTGCTGGTTCCAAAAATCAGAAACTGTGAGTCCCGATTCCGGTTCTTTTTCGAGATAATGTCAGCCCGGACCGACTGGTGCCCACCCCTAGTTTAAGCAGAAAAGATGTAAAACCTTTTTTGATTAATATAATTTACTTACCAAAAAATTATTTGCTATCACATGTTAATAAAACAATTGTCGTTTGTGGTCTTCGGTTTGAGAGCTGGCTTTCACTCGAAAGAGCAAAATAAAACTTATAACTTGTAATTATTTCCTTTAAGAACGGCTCCTTATTTTGTGTGTAGAAAACTCGTTCTCGAAAGGCAGGCTACCGCTTGTTATTTTAAGCAGGTACCCACCTCATTTTTTGTGAGTATAATTGGAGCTAAAGCAATTGCCGCAGCATCTCAAGTACGCTTATCTGGGAACAGGTAATTCTTTACTTGTCATCATTTCAAATAAACTGAGTAATGAACAGGAGGCCGCATTACTCAAGATATTAAAGAAACACAAACATGTCATTGCATGGACAGTTGCTGATATAAATGTAATCAGTCCGAGCATTTGTATGCATAAAATTCTGCTAGAACAAGATTACCGGCCATCAGTAGAGGGACAACGGCGATTAAACCTAGTTATGAAGGAGGTGGTTAAAAAGGAAATCATAAAGCTTTTGGACGCAGGTATCATTTACCCAATTTCAGACAGCTCTTGGGTAAGTCCAGTCCAATGTGTTCCAAAGAAGGGAGGAACTACTGTAGTAGCAAATGAAAATAATGAGCTCATCCTGACCCGTGTGATCACTGGTTGGCGAGTATGTATGGACTACAGAAAGTTAAACATGATGACAAGGAATGACCATTTTCCATTACCATTCATCGACCAAATGCTCAACAGATTAGTGGGGAAGGATTTCTATTGCTTCCTAGATGGATACTCAGGCTATAATCATATTGCCATCTCACCAGAAGATCAGGAGAAAATTACATTTACATGCCCTTATGGCACGTTCGCTTATCGGCGCATGTTATTCTGACTTTACAATGCTCTAGCAACGTTCCAGCGTTGCATGATGTCCATCTTTTCAGACATGGTTGAAGACTTCTTGGAAATTTTTATGGATGACTTCTCTGTGGTGGGAAACTCTTTTCATGATTGGTTGAAGAATTTGGAACCGGTGTTGAAGCGCTGTACCGAGACGGACCTCGTTTTAAACTGGGAAAATTGTCATTTTATGGTAACCGAGGGAATAGTTCTCAGGCACCGAGTATCCAAAGCACGAATGGAGGTCGACAAAGTAAAAATTGAAGTAATCGAGAAATTGCCTCCTCCAACCTCAGTGAAAGGAGTAAGAAACTTTTTAGGACACGCTGGTTTCTACCGCCGTTTCATCAAGGATTTTTCAAAGGTATCCAAACCACTCTTCTCATTACTGGAAAATGACAAAGTATTTTGTTTTGATGACGCATGTCAGCAAGCTTTCAGAGAGTTAAAGCACCAGCTCACATCAGCACCTATCATTGTTGCTCCGGATTGGACAAAACCTTTCGAAATCATGTGCGACGCCAGTGATTACGCAATGGGAGCTGTGCTCGGTCGAAAACACAATCGAATCTTCCATTCGATCTACTACGCCAGTAAGACATTATCTGAGGCACAACAGAATTACACGACAACTGAGAAAGAGCTATTGGCAGTAGTATTCGCCTTCGAAAAATTTAAACAATATTTAGTTGGTGTGAAGGTAATAGTGCACACTCACCACTCTGCGATAAAAAAATTAATGTCTAAAAAGGATGTCAAGCCACGCTTAATTAGGTGGATTCTACTGCTAAAAGAATTCGACCTAGAAGTTATCGACAAAAAAGGAACAGAGAATCAGGTAGCCGATCATCTATCACGGCTAGAGCAAGAGGTGTCGCAGAGGGATAACTTGGCAATTACAGAATCTTTTCCACACAAACAAATTTTTAGAACCGAGGCACTGCCTTGGTATGCCGACATTGTGAATTATTTAGCAAGCAAAATCATCCCTTTCGATTACACCTACCAACAGATGAAGAAATTTCTTAAAGAAGTTTGGAGCTATTATTGGGACGACCCTTATTTATTTAAGCAATGTGCGGATCAGATTGTGAGAAGATGCATTCCAGAACAAGAAGCTGCATCAGTGCTGCAGCATTGCCATGCAGCACCGTACGAAGGACATTTTGAAAGAACCCGAACAGCTGCTAAAGTCCTCCAATCAGGTCTGTATTGGCCAACTCTATTTAAAGATGCAAATGAATTTGTAAAAGCTTGTGACAGATGCCAAAGAATGGGAAACATCTCGCGAAAGCATGAGATGCCTTTGACGAAAATCCTAGAAGTCGAACTGTTCGACGTATGGGGTATAGATTTCATGGGTCCTTTCCCTTCATCCTATGGGAATCAGTATATCTTACTCGTTGTTGACAACATATCTAAATGGGTCGAAGTTATTGCTCTTCTCACTAATGATGCAATGGTTGGCACTCGTTTCTTACATCAGAATATTTTTACGAGATTCGGCACGCCGAGAGCAATCACTAGTGATGGAGGAACTCACTTTTGCAATCGAAAATTTAAGCAATTATTGGAGAAATATGGAGTCAAACACAAGATCACCACACTATATCACCCACAAGCGAATGGGAAAACTGAGGTATCCAACCGAAAAATCAACAGACGCTTTATGGGCATATCAGACGGCTTTCAAAACTCCAATAGGAACATCGCCATTCTGACTAGTCTTCGGCAAACCTTGTCATTTACCAGTCGAGCTATTACAAAAAGCGTATTGGTCGGTTGCAAAGTTAAACATGGAAGCAAAAGCTACATGAGAGGAAAGATTGCTACAAATTGATGAATTGAAAGAATTTAGACTCAACTCTTATGAAAATGCAGAAATTTATAAAGCAAAAGTAAAACAATGGCACGACAGAAACACCCAAGAACGATTTTTCAGCATCGGGCAAAAGGTGTTGTTATATGATTCGAGGTTGAAGATTTTCCCGAGAAAATTAAAATCAAGATGGACGGGACCATATTTGATCACTGCTATTAATTCTAATGGAGTTATTGAACTTCGTGATGAGAAAGTCGGGAAGAGTTTCAAAGTCAATGCCAAACGAATTAAGCCGTATCTTGGAACGAATTTGCAGGAAGATGATTGTGTTTCCGTAACCTTAGAAGATGCTGCGTAATGGAGAAAGACGTCTAGCTAACGACGTTAAATTAAGCGCTACAGTGAGGAAACTCTTTATTTTTATTTCAGTTTAGTTATTTAGATAAGAGTAGTAATTATGTTTTTATCTTGTAGGTAGAATAGTCTTATGCTATGGTCGATGTCACAACATTGATAGCATGAATGCCCAAAATGAATCGGGAAAAGCAAAAAGAGATAAGGGAGAAAAAGTCGGTCCAATAAAAATTGAGTAGGCGGGACCCGAGGCGAAAAAGAAAATTAAAATTACCACTGCAATTTTCTAAGAATGCGGCAAACATAGATTGAAAATTTAACTTTCACCGCCTCTTTTCTTCTTTAAATCGCCGGTGAAGCCACAACATTCGAGAAAACACCAGAGCTTCACCCAGATTTCTCAGAGAGAAAATTGTCGATGGATCTCGCGTCAATACTCTATCTACCATGGAAGGATACAGTGGTGGAAGATATACACCCTCTCACGGCAGAATATGGGTCATCATCACTGATACCACCTCTCAGGAGGCGAAAAAAATTGACAACCAGACGGCTAAAAACCCAGCAATCACCAGCACGAGAAGGCAGACGCTGATTCCAGCAATCACCAGAGCTTCACCCTCGATAGTTTTCTGAGCTGATTCCAGAGGTACATCCTACTGCATTCACTTCTCCAATTTTACAGGGAACGCTGCCGAAGTCACCGCAAATTTTGCGAGACCCACCACCGTCGGTTACGAGGAGGCAGACGCAACCTAAGACCAAAGGCAAAGTTATTAAAACCTCTGCCAGAATTGCTAGCCGCCTAGCCAGAAAACAACCCCTAACAAAAGACGTGCCAGTTATTATTCAGTCGTCCAATTCAGAAACAGAATCCGATGCTCCAGTGCCGTTAATCAGAAAAAGGAAATAAGGTGACTGGTCTAATATTACAATGCCAGCACGAGAAGAATCCCCTCAATCCTTTACGCCAATATCATTTATCCTGAAGAAAAGAGCAACCAAGGAGTCTGTATCTCCATCGCCGCCGACCAGAAAAGCTACTCCAACTACGGAGACCACTCCACCTCCGCTGCAAACCAGAGAAGTTACTCCGATTCTGGAGCCTAAATCATCCAGCCCACCAATCCGATCAACGCGCTCCAGAAATGCTGCCGAAATTCAGGTACCCTTCATAAGAGAAACCAGGAGCACCTCGAAAGCTAACCCGCCAAAATCAGTGTCAGCCATCCCGACAGCACCAAAGACCAAAGCCGCAACACAGACCCAACACAGCTCTACGAGCACCAAGAGCTCTGCAATTAGTCGGCCAGCAAAGCCAGCCTTCATTTTCGAAGAAGCTTGCCTCGTCTTCTAGCTACATTTCAAGAAAAGAACCTTCGCAAAAGAAAAAAGATTCCTATTGGATGCTAGCGCAATGAAAGAATATCCGGCGTACATCACCAAAACCATCAAAAGCCGAACTTGGTAGTTTTCTATGCCCACCTGGAAGAGCTAGTTCCCACTCTGGTAAGGGAATTTTATGCTAACTTTTCAGGTGATTTGTCGGAATCAATTATGGTTCGACACAAAATGGTATCATTTTCATCGGAGAGCATCAATCGTATTTACAAGCTGTAATCAGATGCCGACGAGTTCTTCGCCCACTCAGAGAATACATCGCCAGAATTTCTCGCCGATGTACTCAGCACAGTGGCGCTGCCGAGAACGACTTGGCAAGTAACAAAACTAGGAGGCCTCACAATTTCATGAGCATCTCTGAAACCAAGCGCAAAATGCTGGTACCATTTTGCTAAATTCATAATCCTCCCTTCCTCGCACGGGCAGCATGTCACCCGCGAGAGAGTCGTCCTCCTGTTCTGCATCCTTGACGGGCAAGCCTATCAACGTCGGGAGAATAATTTATCGGAGCATCTGCGCCAACGCCAAGAAGAATAGGAGTCAATTCATTTTCCCTTCACTAATTTTTGATCTCTGTATTGGTGCGGGAGTTCTTGTCCTGGACACAGAGGGAAAGCTCCAGCACAAAGGTACAATCACTCCCTTTACTATTTCCTGAATTTCACAGGAGAATGGCAAAGATCTAGAAAAAGAAAGTGCACCAACCCCCGATGCTGCACGTGGAGCTGCAGCTTCGCCAATAGCCCAGTTTCCCGACAAAGTTTCTGCGAGTCTGCAGCTCATAGAAACTCGTCTGAGCCATATAGAAATCCAGTAACACTTCATGCTGGATATTTTGGAAAAACTGCAAGCCCACCTAATGCCGAATCAAGCCAACAATGAGGCCCAACCAAGCAGCCCAACCGATGGAGAAACCAAAATATCTTCATAGGGGAGTTTACTTCTAACCTTTTTTGCTCTTCTATTTTTTGTGATTTCGGTTCATTGTTACTGTTTTGAGTTTGACAATGAGGGCATTGTCGAATTTAAGTTTGGGGATGGGGTGTACTGAAATAAAAAATATATATATAATGAATATTTCCCTTAATCCGAATAGCCAAGAATGCTTACAATCATATAGTTTAATGATGGAACTTATTTTCCTAATTTATCTAACCCTTGATAAATGTTACTTATTAATGAAAATTCAAGTCTAATTAATTTAGGAGACACTTCAACATAGTAGATCCTCTTTACATGAAATTGTTACTTTGAACATCATCTTTCCCTATTTTCCTAAGCGTTATCATGTTCTGTTTAAATTTGATATTTTTTAAACTTAGCTCGAATAAATGCTTGAGACAAACATATTTTGCTTGAGACAAACATATTTTTTAGGTGAAAAGTGACATGGTGACAAGTTTGGGGAAGAGAAAAAAAATGAGGCATGTGAAAAAAGAAAAAAAGTCTGAAAATAAGGACAATCACAGCATTCGTAGTTCACCGGGAGTTTGTGGATGATCGGTAGATAATCGGAGTGTGAAAGTCACTTTGGGGAAGATACTATCGAGAAGTTATCTGAAGTTAAGAGGAGTTGGAAAGTCATGCATTTGTGATTATTTGTCTCGAGTTAGGTCTTTCTTAGAAAAATCTAAAAATTTTATGATTCTTTATTGACATTACTCGAGGACGAGCAATAGCTTAAGTTTGAGGATGTGTTAAGTCTCAAAAAGACTTAATATTCACGAGGTTTTAGTGGTCAAATTGCTAAGACTCAGTAATGATTTAACAGAAATAATCGAATTTTTAGGGATAATGCTGCATCGATGCCACAACATCAGTAACGTTGTTTTTATGAGATTTTGCCTGATATTTCATATATTTTTTATTATTACGAGATTTTTCTTTCCATGCAATTGCAGAAGATTAATGAAGATAAAGGCTGGAAGAATCACGAAAAATAAGGAAGAATCAATTCAAATTCAAATTTGCAAACAAGAATATCGTTGAAGATTTGGAAATCCTTCATAATCTCAACTACTTTCCAAACCAATCCAAATCTTCCTCCAAATCGTAACAGTCTCTCCAATCTGCTCGAGCTGCATGAAGTCTACATAAAGGAATGTGAATACCACGGATTGGGTGTGCTAGAATTGGAGAACGAGATTCACGATCAAGCTTCAGGCATAAATCCGAAGAAGAGGTTCACGGCGACGAGGGAACGAGGTTGTGCGACCAACGGCTTTCGACAGCGAGGACCAAAATTCTCTCCCTTTGCTTTTCGTTTTAACTTCCGTGAATTATATGAACTCCAGATAGTTATTGGAGAACTATTTCGTTTGAATTAAAATTAAGATTTTTCATATATTGATTTGCTTAATGAAATTTCATGCTATCTTTTAGAACTTGTTTTAATAAGAGCTTATATATCTTTGCTTTGCTGTGATTATTTCTCGAGTAATCCTGACAATACACCCTTGCACGATTGCTAAGTGCTATTTACGAAATTATTGTTTTGCATTAATATTGTTTATGGCAACACGACAATACACTCTTGCGTGTTGCTAAGACGTGTATTAAAACCATTAGGTGGTTAAATCGAGTGACACGGTTTAGCTAGGAGTGTTTTCATCATTTTTATTCCAACCTAGTGTGGTCGAATCAAACTTGTTCTTAAACCCAACCATAGAGGCAACACCAGCCCCGGTTTATTAGTGTTCGGACCAGAACTAAACTGATGTTGTGACTAATGCTGCAGTACCCACCGAGGGCAATTCAAGTAAATCAATTTACGAAAAGTTCTAGTCGAGATTCTTATGAATTCTCAATTTGACCACCAACTTTACTTTTCTGCTTAATTTAGGATATTAGTTAGACACTTTAATTAATTGCTTAATCTAGGAGTAGAAGATAGATATAAAAATCAAACTTTTAATGTTATTCTTTATTCTTTCTAATACTTTGCAATTTATTCTTTAAATTAGAGATTTGACTTGTCTTCGTGGGATCGATATTTTTATTACTACGTTGCGACATGTGCACTTACGTTTTAGCGATTACATTTTCAAGCAACAATGCGTTATTGCACTACCCTTATATCATCCATGAGGACATGTCGTCACAATCCACCCCACTTAAGGAGTCCGTCAGCACGATCAGCACACTTTTGGTTAGGACAATGTTCTAATACTATTTGAAACGTCTCTTGGAGATCCTAGTACACTATTGTTCACTTTAAGTTGGAGTCACACTCATAGATTTATTCTTGAATTTACAGACCAATACACATTGTACTAGAAATGGATAAGAACATCAGTTATATACGGCACAAACATCTCTTTTCCAAGTGATATAAGATTTCACTCACACTCTCCATCAGGGGAGTCTTCACAATCTAAATGGTAAAGTTATTTGTATTGTTCTAAGTTTGAGATATTTCAAATCACAAAAGTTTAAAGTATTTATTAACTCACAGCGACTTAAATCTTTGCCAATGTCGTTGGATGGAATACATGCATGACTATAACTTTTCATTGAAATATCATCTGAGCAAAGCAAATGTTATTGTCGATGCTTTTAGTTGCTATTTTCTTGGCTCTCTCACACGACTTATTGTGGAGGATTGGATGAGCTTCTTAACTATTGATGATTATGATTTGCAATATGAAGAGGTTGATGAGATAGCTTGAGTATTTCACCTTGTAGCAAACCCCTACTCTTGTACAATGAGTTAAAGAAATACAAATATTACATGACGAATTGAAAGAGAAATTTGAAAATATTAGTGTTGTCGATTAATTTGATGATTGAGAAATAAGTTCAAATGGTTTTCTACTTTTCAAGGGACGCATGGTTGTGTCATGTGATACGGAATTGACATAGACTATTCTGACTGTAAACCATAAGTCTAAATTTGTAATTCATCATGGTTCTACTAAGATGTATCATGACCTTAAATACCAATTTTGGCGGGTTGATATGAAAAGAGATGTAGCTAAATATATTTCCAAGTGTTTGACATATAAACAGGTTAAAGCGGAACATTAAAGACCAACAAAACTCTTACAACTCTTACCAACACCTGAATAGAAATGAGAGAACATCACTATGGACTTTGTATCTAGATTGGCGATAGTTTAGGATCTTGATGCAATTTGGGTAATAGTGGATAGATTAATGAAGTCTGCACATTTTATTCAAGTTAGAATGGATTTTCTCTTAATGAGATTGAAAAAACTTTATGTGTAGAATCTTGTTCGAGTCCATGATGTTCCAAGCAATACTATATCTGATTGTGGCCGAAAATTTGTCTCTAGATTTTGAAAAGTTTTTCATGAAACTTTGGGAACAAATATTAATTTAAGCATTGCACACCCTCCTTAAACTGATGGACAATCTGAACATACGATTCAAAATCTAGAAGATATGTTGAGGTCTTATATTCTAGATTTCGGTGATAATTGGATAGATAATTTACTATTAGTAAAATCTGTTTATAATGATAGCTACTAAAGTAATATTAGGGTTTCGCCTAATGAAGCCTTAAATGGGAAACTGTACAGATCACTATTGTGTTGGGCAGAATATGACATCATTATTCTTGGGGCAAAGTGCCAATATCCATGATACGTCATACGATTTTTTTGTAAACTGTCTGAACTTGGTCAAATGTCATAAAACGACCCAATTGAAGTCTCCGATAGGTTAAGGTGTCGAACCAACGTTCTAGGTGACACAAAAAGCTTTCTTACGTCTTAAGATTTTTTCGCTCGTCATCTAAACTTTGAAAAATGTCACCAAATGACCCAATTCAAGCCCTCGATCGGTTAAGGTGCCGAACAAAAATTTCGGTCATCACACAAAACTTTTTCATTAGGGCAACACTAAGAAACATTCATTCGGCACCTCAATATATTTTGGGCTTTAATTGGGTCATTTGGCAATATTTGATCAAGTTTAAACAATGCATATTTGATCAAGTTTAAACAATGCGTAACAAGTTAGTAAGATGTACCAAAATGTTTATGAGGCGCCTCAAATGTTCGTTCGACACCTGAATCTATTTGGGTGCTTGAATTAGGTCGTTCGGCAACATTAGAACAAGTTCAGAAGTGACGCAAAAAGTTCGTATCACGTGTGAAAAAAATTGGGTGGCTTCTTAAATGTATGTTCGACACCTCAATCTATTGGGGGACTTGAATGAGGTCGTTATGCAAAATTTGAGTAAATTCGGACACCGACAAAAAGTTTGTACCTCGTACAAAAAAGTTTGGGTGGCGCCTAATAAATGTTCGTTTCACACCTCAATCTATCGGAGGCTTTAATTTAGTCATTTGGCGACATTTGAGTGCGTTAGAACAAACAGCGAAAAGATCGTACCACGTACGAAAAAGTTTGAGTGGTACCTAGAATATTTCTTTGACACCTTAATATGTTGAGGACTTGAATTGGGCCATTTGGCGGCATTTGACCAAGTTCGGATAACACTCTAAAAGTTCGTACCTCGTAAAAAGGTTCAGGAGGTGCTCGAAACGCTCGTCGGGAGGCTTGAATTTGGTCATTCTGCGACATTTGATTCAGTTCGGACGATGAACGAAAAAGTTAGTATCACGTACGAAAAATATTTGTGTAGTGCCTAAATCGTTCGTTGAACACCTCATTGGAACGGGCAGCTTGAAGTTAGAAAGATTTGCAGAGTTCAGTTGACAAAAAACCTGAGAGATTTTAAGAGAACATTTTTACAGAACTTACTAAGTAGAAAAGGTCGTGCAAAGAGAAAGAGAGACCGGCAAATATGAAGAAGAATATGCAGAGACAACAAAGAACTAGACAGCCAACTATAAAATCTTAAAGTAATCATCGATTCAAAAATTAAAAGAGGTGTGCTTTGTATTTTGCATTAAACCTAATGTTCGAAAATGCTCCACGTAGTAGGAAAACAAATTCGCGAATTCTCTTTTTACATCGAGTGAATATCTAAGTATGTATAAAAGTTTTCATCTTTTTAATTTTCTTTTAATTTGATTTATTTTATTTATATTTTTCTAATTACTTTTTTAGCCTTTATTATGTTTTTAATTTATTTTATTTGCATGTTTGTCAACACCTTTTTATTTTGCTCTATCTAACTTATCCATTAACCTTTTATTTTAATCTAATTTATTTTATTTGCAATTACTTTTTTTACTAGCCTTTTTGTTTTGTAATTTTTTAATATTTTATTTTATTTGTGTTATATCAATATCTTTCTAGTTGTATCTATTTAACTTAATCCTACTAACATTTTATCAAATCGGTTAATTATCAATAGATACCTTGTAATTATGTATATTTTATTTTATTTTCTAAGTGATAGTTATGCATTAGAATCGTTGGACAACATCGCGACGATGACGAGAGATCACGACAGCCCTTAGATGTTAGAGGCCATCCCCGAGTTCCTGTATTGCCATTGTCAGTGGATGCACGTCGTGACGAATTTTGTTCACTTTTACACGAGAAGATGCTTCGCGAAGGCTTCTCATTACGGTTGGTAATACCTCGTAGACCGGTTGTATTTGCAGAATTTGAAGCCTTGGGTATTCGGTGGATGGCTGCTGACATCGGTTTGATCGGTATTTTTGAGTTATCTAAGTCATCAGCAGAGCGATTAGTGCGTCTCTTTTACGTGAACCTTGTGATATCTGAGGATAGCGGTAGAGCGGGGACATTTATGTTTGGGCGAGAGGTGGTGATTATACCGAATCACATCAACCACATGATCGAATATACAGATGATTCGGAGGATGTGCACAACGAGATGTATTACAACATTGCTCAGGCCGCACTTTGCATTTTAGAGGCGGCTGAATCATTATTTTTTAGGTTGATCGAGCGTCTGATAGTTGACCAGATTTTTTGACAAAGCCGAGAGCGAACGAGCTCAACGTAGTTGCCCGGGTGATGCAAAACATGATATCTCACACCATTCTTCCTAGGGACGGGCACCGTGAACATGTAACGCACATAGACTTATATATTATGTATTATCTTTATACTGGCAGATTAATCGAGGATATTTAGTTTTACGTCACATAGGTGATATTCATAAGAGGGTTAAGAAAAACCTCTCATACGGAATTTTGATAACAAAACTCATAAACATTGTGTGTGGAGAGATTCCTCGTGATGAGGAGATGAGGGCGCCTAGGCTCAAGATGTCTTCGATCGTCATCAACTTGGGAGGATGGACATAATAGAGATTTGCGATACATGGATCTACATGATAGACCCAACTTCTGCTTGCATGAGCTTTGATCTGGACGTCGATCTTCCAACTCAGGATGACCTTTTGGAACATTGTGATGATGGATTTGTCTCTAGATGGAAGAATAACGTTGTTGAATGACTCACTGAGATTATTTAAACTCATTTCACATTTTGAGTTTGCCGAGAAGGCATGTCCTGTCCATGTTTCTTTATAGATGGCTCTTAAATACTTAGCAGCCAATGAGTTATGACGGTGCAACTGTGTCATCTGGCGTTCAAACTCGGCTTCGGTCGAGACATGTGCAGCGTTCCATAAAAACTGTTTGTATACTTATCCACAGAAGCTTTTCTGGAAATTGGCATATAAATGTCTACGACAAAAACTATGCTCTGCATCACCAAGCTTCTCTTGAACTACATTGACAAGTCTCTTCTGTCTATCTGATATTATAGTCCACCCAAACCCGTTTGAACTATTAACATCTTGTCTTAGCTGTTCGAGAAACTAATTCTATGAATCTCTGCACTCCAACTCCACTACTGCATATGCAATATGATAGAGTCCATCGTCGGAGTTAATACCGACGGCCTTTAGAAGATGGCCCGGACACGCACCATTGAGGTGACAATTATCTAAACATAAGAATGATTTGGCAAATTCGACAATTGGCCTCACACATGCAAAAAAATACATATATATTTGTTCAAACTCACAAACAGCTCATTTACCTATGCCATATAATAATTTAGATTGGATGTTGATTCTGCTTCCAGGGTTGGATTGCAGGAGCTCATCTCCATATTGTCAAAGAAATTGAAATTGTTCTTCCCCAAATCCTTCATTCAAGCGTTGCGCTTCTAGGCGACTGTTGATTGCAATACCTGGAGTGATGGCAATATTGTGATATTTGCGTACTGTTTCCATTATAGATGAGATTTCTTACATAGGTTGACTCTTGAACCTGTCAACATATGTAGCCACCATCCATTTTGCCGATGCAAGTTGATTTTCCAATACTCGAGCGCAAATATGACTATCCAACGAAAGTTGTAATTTGGATTGTTTCTTCACCGTGCATCTTTAAAGCTTGAAGGCGTCATAGACATTCATCTATACATATTGTTGTTAGTCTCCTTGGATCGCTTCTTTTGAAAGTGATCCCATATCCATTTGCATTTTTCGTTATTTCATCTTTCAAATCTTTAACAGATTTGTACCTTTTATCGAGATAAAGTTCGCTCTCGACTGCCGCTAGCAAGCTAAAAACTTTGTTTGCATCATCGTCGTCTGATTCGGGTGGCGTAGTCAAAGCCATCATATTTGCTTCTCCTGAAGACGATTGAACATTTACATCATATCCACAGTCAAAAGGTTTTAAATGATGGACATACGTACTAGGTTCGTAAACTCAATCCATATTTGCTTCATTTTTTTCTGCTTCGTCAGCGTTATTCGTCACTTCTAACCACCAGTTGCTCAAGTTGCCAGCCATTATAGCACATATAAAACTGTTTTTTGAAGGTATGATTTTCAATAGAACAATTAGACAAATTTATAGTTTTTTGGGGGTTCAGACGCATAACTTGTCTCACTCGGACGCATCATTCGTCCGAGTGAGGCACGTTTCGGATGCATCGTTCTTCCGAGTGAGGCAAGTTGTTCGAATCGTGCCTCACTCACACAAATGATGTGTCTGATCATGCGTTCGAAAAGCCTAAAATTTATATTTGCAAAGCTAATGCTTGATTTTGCCTATTTACTCGAAACTCAGACCCAAAATTAATTTTTTTTCTTTTTTTTAATTAACTTTCCAGCCATTTTTTATTTTACTTTCATGTTTTTTATGATTATTATGTTTTCCTATTTGTCTTGACGTGCAATATATTATCTTTATTTTTGTTTTATTCAAGTTCATTATCTCTTCATCTATCTTTATTAGTTTTCATTCACGATTTTCTTTCTTACGTTGGATTTCTCTTCTCTATATTTGAATGTTATTCATTTTCAATTCTCTTTCTTTTTGTAATGTGTTCTTAGCCGTTTTTCATATTCATTGACATCTGAATATTAATCTTCTTCTGCTTTGTTTAATTTTTCAATCATTTTATATTATGACTTTCTTATTTCTGTCTTACTACAAGGTTCAATCATTTTATAATATTATTTTGCAATGACTTCTCCGACGATAACAATGAGTCCCTCGATTGAAGCATGTATGGTTTGGACTCCTACGAAGTCCCTCGATTTTAAGACATCTTTGAATGTTTTTATTTTTATTTTTATTTTGAATTTAGTACGGAATATGGATCATGCTATGTACGTTGTCATTGTTGACGTGAGTGGACTCTTCATCTTCTTTCATTTGGATATGGTGAGGTACTTGATTGTTATTTCTTAATATTTATCCTGTATTTGCTCTTTTTTTCGATAAGACACGTGAAATAAATTGGAG
>QAOC01013794.1:19102-32961 GCA_003255005.1 Begonia fuchsioides
TCGTGGCTGTTTGGCTTTTGATCAAGCAAAGTCGGGCAGAAGAACAGAGATAAGATTTCAGTGATTCCAAACTATGCTAAATCGTGCTTCGTTCAAATATGAATTCACTTGATTGTTCGAGTTACTTTGGCTCCATCAAAGAGCTTATTGTGTAAAATCTACTATGAATTCGTGTTAGGAAGCCTCTGCTATATCAATCATCGCCCAAGAAGCTTTATGAAAATTACATGATGGCCTTATAAATTTACCATGCCTCACATAATCTTGCATTGTTTTTTGAGTTTCATTCTGTCGAAATTTCACTTTCCAACAAGGATTTGATTAATAACGCACCTTAGCACTAGCTGCACAGCACAAGGGACTCTGCCACACAAAACAGAGAGACTCCATCGGATCACGCGCCTTTGGCAATTTAATAGTATTTCAAAGAATCAAGCATGCTTATTTATCGAACATGAAGCAGCAGTAGGCTTCTATAGCCGAGAAGATTTACCCTAAAAAGGAGCCATTAAAGAATTAACACTAAAAAGGAACCATATGCTGGTTTCAAACAAGCATTTGCTATTTGGGCAGCACCCAACTAAGACCAAGCCAATCTCACAGTGACGAGACTATCCAATACCATTGTTTCAGTGCTGCCCACGTAAAAAAGAGCTTTCAGGAAGCTTCTATGAGAACAGATTACTTTAAAAGATCAAAGGTACATGAGCCTGGATTGAACTCGATCGATTGAATGATATCTTCAACTATTTATAAAAATGAACAACTCTCCTCGCTTGCAGAGCTTGTTTTATTTAGTACGATAACATGACAAAATATATTAAATTTCAAGAAGGCTCAACAATAGAGCAAGCTGTTTCATATTTTGTTGTCTCCATCTATATTACGAAAATATCTCTAAGCTTGAGATGGCAATACATTATAAATTTGATAACAGTTGGTCTTTCACTAATTTTTAGTATATAGCAAGCATAAATTACCACCTCTTAGTTAAAACCAGGTAATATTTATCTACTTTTCAAAAATCTTTACGTCAGGTAAAGTATTAAATTTTGATAACGCCTAAATGTTTGGCAATTAAAGGTAGAAAACATCAAGAGACACAAGTTTTGACAGAAAAAGTCATTTTTAACTAAAAAGATAACACAAAAACACCAAAACATCAAAACATGAGAAAGCAAAAACTACATACATTCGCCTGTGTTTGCTCAGTTTTCATAACTTGACCCCTCCCCTACACAAGTCGAGCATATCCTCTTTTTGGAGCCTGTCTTTGCTCCTGTACCCATGCAAGCTTCGCATGTTTCCAAATGGGAGAGCTCCAATTCTTTTTCTGCTCGGAATGAGCCTCAGAAAATTCTAGAGTAATATCATATCTGAAAACATTTGCCTTGGAGATTAATAAGAACCATACCTCAGCCATTTATAAGCCCCAATTAGTATTCTTTTCATTATCATCTTCTATTATTTAGGATAGTTTTTTGAAAATCTCTATTACGAATCATTTGCATATTTTGTTGTTTCTAACCAATTACTTCTGAGTGAATGGTTAAAATTCACAAAGGATGGTGATTAATGAGTGGCAATGCATCAGACTAGATCTTGATTCTTGAAAAGAACAATATCATGCATCTTTACGGCTGCATAACTAGCCAATAGAAGGGATCAGGTTCTAACCTCACGTCTTCACCCTTAGTCGCAGCACTGCGATGCATTCTGAATCCAGTTTGATCCATACCAGAAAACCCACCCATGCTTGGCCCAAAAAATGTCTCAAACAAATCAAAGGGTCTGCAAAATTAAAAAGAACATTCATAATCCCAAAACTTTTCTAACATGAAACTTGTACAAATTTCTTGACTGCCTACATTTAGTCCATATTACATAGATAGAACTCGATCTAAAAAAATGTAAAACTATTCACAATACCGTATATGCATTTGATCCGCCACCTACTGCACTTCTAACGGCACCTTCACCATATTGATCATACATGGCCAGCTTCTTATCATCTGATAATACCTGACACATTATACTTCAGAATTCAAAGGAAAATATGTGACATGAAATATTGTAATGGTAATGAATGTCCTAAAAGCACAGAGGCAAATTTCTAAGCTTATACAGATGAAAGAAATTTAAATATATCAAAAAACAAAAGGTTACTTAAAATTGAACAATAATCAGGGATTGTGTTTTTAATAAGAAAACAAAATTGTATTAATCAAGAAGCAAAAATTATGAAATCTATCTTTCACAAGCCCTGTAATTATGAAGGTATTGTTGTGTGCTTCAAATTGAACCGGCCAACAAAGTGAGTGTACATTTTGCTATAAAGCTTAATCTTTTCCATAAAGAATTACTTCCAAGACCTATTCCAAAAAAAACAGAATTCTGACGAGCCACATTTAATATTAAAGCTTAATCTTTTTCATAAAGCATTAATTCCAATACCTATTCCTAAAAAATTGTATCCTGAAGAGCCACCTATTAAGTAGACGAAAATGACAAAGAGATTTGTTAAGTCTTGGAAAAAGACTTAATTTAGGCATTCTCATATTTAATAATCACTAGAAATCGGATAATATTTTGAGTAAAAATCATGTGTTTAAGATACATGTTATATCTTCACATGCGGCATTTGCATGACAGATCATATGCGATTTTGGTGCAAATTTATAAATATTATATTTTTCACCAAGTTTTATATTCCATACAGAAGCAATTATCTAAAAGAATCATGGCACAAGAAGATATCAAGAAGATTTCTTTGGATGGAATAAGTTACCCAAAATTATCCTAATTCGAATATAAAAATAGATTATATCTTTATTTGAATTATGAAATCTTTCAAATCTAAAAAGCTTTGTAAACTGTTTGAGATCTACTAAAAGTCATAAAATAGAGGTAGAAAACCACGAAATGGTGTGAAGAATCAGAAAGCGGAATACTATGCTTCAAGACATGTAAAAATCTGAGGCGAATGTCTACGGCAACAATCAAGTAGTGAAGGAACGAATTCGTGTGACAAATGGCATTCCGATGGCGAGTGGATGCGGAGTTGCAATACCTGACGCGCTAACCTTCGATACGCAGCCTTTATTTCCTTGTTGCTGGCAGATTTCGGAATTCCAAGAGTAGAGTAGTAGTCTCCAGAAGCACAAAACACAACTCCAAAGCCTCTTCTCCCAGAGAATCGCAAATTGAATTGAGAGGAAGCATAAGACGAGAATGAACGGGAAGGATAGACCGAGATGAAACGTTTTGGAACTTGAGGTGAGCGCCAGAAGATAAAAACGAAGAGGAGGAAGATGGAAAGTCGGAGGAGGCGAAACTGAGAGGGAAAGGGAGGAGCGCAAGCGAGGTGGAAGCCATCAAAGAAATGACAGTGAACAGAGTGGATAAGTAGAGTTTGTGGAAGCAGAAGAAGAAGAAGACTAGCTTTGAAGCTCTGGTGGAAGCTCAAATGGCGTCAGGGGACCTGAAAACCGGAGGAATGGCACTACAGTATATACGGTGAGAAAGAGGGTGGAAACTGCGGGAGAGTGACTCGCACGCGCCTCAACAAAATAACCATTGTTGCCGCATTACTGCGATAGGAAACGTCAAGAAGAGACGGCCGAATGAGAGCTAGTGGCAAGCGAGGTTTGCGACCGAAAGAGTTGAGATAGAACACGAGAGCAATCGATCGCGGGCGATAGATTGACAAGGAGGGAAAGTTATTGAGAAAGAGGATGGTTGAGCTGGAGATGCATAGAGAAGAGAGACGGAGGGTGACTGGGTGAGAACGTGTGAGAGAGAGATGATGAATTTTGACCGGGAAGTTAATGAGATAGTAACTTAAAAAATGATCACTGTATTTCTCGCAATTACCTTCCTTCTTCGTGAGATAAATTGATATATACATCTTTAAAAAATAGCTATATAGAATTCAAAATCCTCATCTAATCTTACGATGGCCCTTGATGATATGAATAATCCCAACTCTCTCTCAAAATAGGCCTAGCTCAAACCCTGGCAATAACTGAGATTTTTCAAGTATGACTTTTGTTACCTTTGATAAAACTCTTGCTTCTCGAACAATTCATTCATACATTTCGTGGATCATTGCTTTAGTTTTGCCTTTGCTTTTATTTTTCTTTCCTTTTCATGGCAGTAACAGTCGAGCTGTTTCGATTTATTTCACTCACAGTCTGAGATTTCTACAACCCATAAATCAAACCGATAAAAAGAAGACAAGAGTGAAGTTTCCGTCTAAAAATTTCTAAAACCAATAGATATTCGACAAAAGTTACAAATTATGACTTCACAAATATAATCAAGATAGGAATTTCATCTGTCCAATGGATGGACATGGAATTCATTACATATCCATTGTTTCCGAAAAATAAACTATTAATAACACAAGCCTTAACTTAAAAAGGTTTCTTTATAGGAACATTTGACGCCAATGTTTTTCAAGTCAGCCACCAAGCTTCCAGGTAACAACATAGTTATTATCGTCGACAACTAAACCATTCAGGCAAACACCCGACTTTTTGTTTTTTGTTCTAAACAATCATTGAAAATACCAATAACAGAGAAAAACACAAAAGCCCCCTCATAAACACCTGATACCCATAGATAAACTCTGTAATTGATGACAAACAGCAAACTGACATTACTTATTTTGCGGCGATGAAGTTTATGTTCGCTTCATCTAGATATGTTAAAAGATGTCGGGGTGGAACCGCCCAGGAATGGAGCTGTTTTGCTGAGCCTGCTTCAGATGCATTGTCAATGCGTAATTGTTTATCTGTTTCAAGACCATGAAATACTATTTAAGAACTTATGACCGCAACTAATTTTAAGAGCTAGGTAAAATTTTCTTTATTGGAAAATGAGATAAAAGATTACAAATGGTCTAATTCTGACCTCAAGAGTTCTTAGTTGCTCCTGGTATTGAGAAACAAGCTGCTTCAATTGATTCATTTCCTGGTTTCTGCTTTCATACTCCTTTTGGCGTTCGTGCTGTATAGCCACTGCTCGTTTAAGAATAGCATTATCCTGTAGAAGTATGTCAATTTTTTCCTTCAAATTCAGATTTTCCTGCAATGCAAACAGAAGTAAGTACCACTAAGAATGAAGCAGTAACTTGAACATCTAATATGGAAAGGTCAACTTCATTATGAATTTGATAGAAACAAGCTTGAACAATTTTCACGACAATAGACACACCTTGTGAACAGTCTGGACTGCTTCAGCGCTTGCTCGTGCACTGATAGATTGCTCTAAAACCTTCAATGCTGTTGCAGCACGGTTCCTCGCATCATCCAAACTCGTAGCACTCATCATTTCCTTTACAAACAAGTCTACCCATTCTCCACCATCCAAAGGTAGACTGGCTGGTGCCATTGAATTTTCAGAAGTGGGAACCTCACCATTACAACTCAAGGTACCTGCATTCTTAGAGCGTCAATGTAAATACTTCATTATACTGGAACAATGCTTTAGATGCACTCAAGATTATTCTATTTTAATAATCATATTCTTCTCACTTGACATGAAACATTATTCTCTTTGAGTAGTTGGGTAGTTAAGCGATCCCAAGGTTAGCAGGGATTGGGTAATGAAGGATAGGAGATAGCAATGCAGATTAATAGTGTGAGATGGTTTTGCCTTGTAAATTTTGGTGCATTTCAAATCAGGGAAATAATTTTACTTTTTATGAGTAAAAGCAGGCCATGGCAAAGCTTTACAACTATTAGCGCCATGCTTTGGGGAGCCATCAGATATACAAAAATTTTGATGTAACTTATTAAGCTTGAGCGTCTTCGGAACTCACCCCATCCACATACTACATCAAAACTTATAGAGTACAAACACTTACTTATTTTAATTTTTTCCGGTAAGATAATCCGTAAATATATTCCATAAATACTAAGGAAACACTGAGAGTAATAAAAAGAAATAGAAATGAAACTGTGGAGATAATTAACTTAATCAGTTAAAGCTTATCCCTCCACTTTAAAATCTGATATCGGGTTACCAAAAAAATCTCATCTAGACCCAATAACTCAACAAATAAACGATAATGCAACAGAAACATGAGACATGGTTATACACGAAATTCAATAAGAAAAGTTTGGATGTATCAATTCATACCTTTACTGTTATCCGAATGAGAGAAATGTTCTTCAGAAGAAATTGAAGCGCCCAAGTTGGATCCTAAGCAAAGCTCACGCAGGCATTTGATGGCAGCATCCAAATCATTGTTGCATTCATCCAATGTCTTCTCAAGAAGCTGAGGGGTAAAATCATCATAAAATGATAACAATTATCATGTAATGCAGAACCTTTTCCATACCGAGATTAGATGAATGGAACATCATGCTATTATTGAAAAACTCACAAAAGCAAATCAACTAAATTCCACGCGATGCTAAAATCCATCAAGGTACCATCACGTCTCGAGATTAACTAAATTGATTTTTTCAGGAATTACTTTGAAGTTAACAAATTCTTCAAGCACAAGCTTATAAAGAAAAATCGTGCATCAAAGACGTACACGGAAGAGCCTCAGCACAATTATCAATACAGGAATCGGGAAAAAAAATACTTTATGCAAAGATCCTCAGAAAAATTATCTCTGTAGATCGGAATTACGGCTGTTTTTATTATATGCACGCCACTCGACACGGAAGAACGCAATAAGAACATACTACAATCTGAAGTCGAAAACTTTAGTCTCTACCATTTTCAATAGATTCCCATATACGGAAAAAAACGAAGACCGATTTCATCAAGCTAACTTAACAGGTAAGAAACGCAGAAAGGGAAAGAGAGAAACCTGATGGTCCATTCCAGGAAACGCAGCCCGTAGATGATCAAGGAGAGAGGACGCAAACAACCTAATCGGCGAAGTAGAAGAAGAGCAGCGAATCCGCTTAGAGATAGGAGGGGAGGAGGAGGAAGAGGGAGGAATATCTTCGAAAAAGGATCTCTTGCTTCCGCACACTGCGGCAGACATCGTCTTCCTCTAACGCTCTCGCAGATCGGAATACAAATCGAATCGAAACACCCCTCCGCCGTACGCAAAATGGATCCTCCGTTCACAAGAGAAGCGCAGAGAGAGAGGGAGCCGAATTAGGGATAGCAATATGGAAACAAATGGATTGGGAAAGACGAGTATATATAGGAAAAAGATAGGAAGAGCCGGTGGTTCTCCTAGATTATAATATTTGATTTATGTGTATTGGAAAAATTAATTGATAAAGCTAAATACTTATATCATATATTTTAAAATTTAAAATTTATTAATTTACTCCTTAAATTATGCCATATTTATTCCGAATATCTAATTTCGTCAACTGTGTCAGTTTTCCTTCCTCATCGTTCAAAACAAACTCTTCTCTCTCCCTAATATGAATTCGCTGCTTGTATCCACAGCCACGCCTCCGAAGCCACCCTTGCTCGTTCAAATTCCTCCCAAAAAGTCATCTCTACAAACTAGAGTGAATCGGTTCTTCCAAGAGAGAGAGAGAGGGCCGGGTTGTTCATGGGTCGGAGTGGACCAATTGTTCGGATCAGAGAAGCAAGCAGAAGCATCTGTTGTGGTTTCAGATTTGAATCAAAACTCAAAACTCATTTCTATCGTTCATCGACACCACTTCTTCCTTCGTAAATTAGAATCCACCTCTCTCTCCGTCTTCTCCTCTGATTTTCCGACCACGCTAAGGGGATTTATCTTACAAGGCAACCTTCCAACTTTTTGAATTGACAAAAAATAGGGTATTTCTTGAATTACTCATGTTCAAGAAATACTCATGTATACAATGATTAGGGTATTTCTTGAATCCACCTCTCTCTCTCTCTCTCCAACTTTTTGAATTACTCATGTTCTAGGGCATTTCTTGATTCGATTACAAGATTAGGGTATTAAGTCAAAAATATGTCTACCAATAAAGTATACAATGATTATATCCTATATGCATATCATTGTTTCATAAGTTATCTGAGGACATTTCCAGCGTTCAATCCAAGAAGAGAGAGAGAAGGCATATTTCCTCAATTTATAACAGGTGAACCCCAGAGCTAGAAAAAGAATATTCCTTTCCTTTCTGTTTAAGGGAGGAAGTTAAATACCATCATATATACATAAAGAAAGAGAGAGGAGTTGGAAAACAAGAGGATGATATTCATAGACCAGCACACATTCAGATTGAGTCAATCAATGCTCTTTTCCTTCCTCCTAATTAGTTTTCAGAAAATTGAGAAAAAAAAACCCAGAAATTTTCAAGACCCATCTCCTAAAGAATGCCTCTTGTGATGCACATCACTTGCTAGAATCCACTAGTGTTTGCTTAAGAAATTACCATTGATGGCGTTGCAGCAGCAACTCTTTGTTTTCCCCTCTTATGCATTGCAGGTAAATCTGGAGAGACGCCCCCTTTTTTCGCATCCATTCTGCGAACAGCCCACCAATCTAGAGTATGAAAACCAGCCCCTGAAGAAATTACCCATCTTAAACCCAGAGGCAGGAACTTCATCTCCTTCCCAGCTCATATTGTGCTCTTCAGTTTCCAGAATGTCAGTATTATCTGAACATACCACCTGCTTCTTTTTGTTCGATTTTGATGACAGCCTTAGTAACCAGAAAGATGTTAGTTTAGGAAATTATTTGAAGAAAGATAGCACATTATGCTCTGAAATCATGCACTGATGAGCCCAATACAAGGCAAACTGATATTTTGACCATCATTGTTAATCTACTCCAATATCTTAATACCAAATCTCATCACTCAATTTCTAGTAAGCTTCAATTGTTGTGACTAGCTAATTGCTAAACAGATAATTCAAGTTGACTATGGCTTAAACAACTTGACTAAAGGTACCACACAGTTCGATACAAAAAAATAGGCAAAATGATAGATTGGTCTAGGTCATCCGAACTTATGTCCGCTGACATATAATATACACTCCTAAGTTTTTTTTTTATATTTCTTTTTACATAAAAGATTTTCAGCAATCTAAATACTAAAAAACAGATAATAGGTTAGCAATTGTTCAAGACTCATGTATTATATGCCTTTTCTCATCTTCATAATCACAAACATATTTTAAACCAGTATAATGCTTGACAACAGTTTAGAACATAGCCTGAAGTTCTTATTTTACGTAACACAGTTAAAGTTAAGGAGCTACAGACTTACAAAAAATGTCCTTCACAAGCAACTCCACTAATCTTCATAGTTTTCTTCATTGGCATGTAGTTGATAGACATATGTCTAATGAATTGAAGCTGCATGAACCAAATTGAAAACATGACATCAGGTGGGATTCTGGATTTTATCAATAGGAAGCAACTGCCCCCAAAAATGATAAAAAAAAATAGTGAAATGCAGTTTTTATGAGCTCGTTAAAACTTTGAGCTCAACATGCTTGAAAACAGAGGCAACTGATTACAGATTTATAAGTATATTTGCATTCGAAGTTGCAGTAACTTCACTGACAATGATTTTGTAAAGATTACATCCCAAAAAAATTGCGGAAAATAAAGGAAATTATGAATTTTGGTTGGGCAATACCTGATCGCCGTTGTTAATTCCTAATGCACGAATGTATGATTTGTCATCTATGAGTAATTGTCCACTGTAACTTAAGCAGAAATGTCCCCATACTAGTGACCTGGAATTATCATCATATATGTGGAGCACTTGACTAATATTCATAATATGATTTTTTTATTGAAGCACGATATTTGGAATCAACATTCAGTGATCAAATTTGCAAGAAGCTAATAAAGGAAACCCATTTGAAAATTTAAATATTATTCTGCACCAGGCCCAATTTATTTACCATAAAATCTTGTCATGACCTTCTTGACTTGATGAACTAAAGGCTTCCTCAATGGCTAGCTTGAGGTCACTTACTGTACCACTTGCATTAACATGAACATCTGAAAATAAACAATAACGTAAAAAATTGCATCGATCGATTGCTAGGAAATAGAAGGAGCAAGGGATTATGGGATAATATCTGCTTTAACGTTTTGATGGACTTAATGAAAATACATTAGAAACAAAGAAGCATAAATAAATTAATGTTCATATTGAGTTTTAAATCGAATGTAAGCATGGAGTTCTCATCCCCCAATGAAATAATGAAGGGTTGCAAAAGTAGCCTGGCTTTCATGCGTTTCATTTTGCAGAAGAAGATCCTGGAGGCTGGAATCACTGACCATGTTATGATCTTCTACATCCTGGGTTTTCTGTAATATATTTAGCTTATTATGTGGCGTTCAGACCGAATAAACCTACTAAATCCCATCAAATGAAAGATCGGAATGTTTTATTTCACTTGTGTATCCTTCAACAATAATGGTTTAGCTTTCAATTTTTAAGCCAGCATCAAATGAAATACCAATATTTCTCCGATAATTTCCATAGAAGTCACTTAGTACATAAGTCTCCTAGATCTCATATTTTTCCAAACGCTTTGTTCTTAGTTAAAGCTCAGCACTTACTAGCAACTTTGTAATCCTTGCTGATAGTCACCAAACCAGAGACATTACCCTTTTATAAAACAATGAGGGAAATATCATAATGCTGCAAACATATAACTGTAGAACACTTACTGAGCCTCCTGAGATAGAACACGAATAAGAACTGAAAACCCCAACAAAAAAGTTAGAGAATGGTAGAGATTACCAAATACAGAGCCATCGAGTTTGAGAAGAAAGAGCTTGAGGAGCGGCTTCTGCGAAATCCTACTATAAGCGAACCTCCTTCCGCTCTCATTTTCCTGTTCGAGAGTCAGTGGAGCAAAACAACGCCCCTCCAAAAATCGACTCAAACCCCTAAGGTCAATAAATTTACTACGCCATTCATGATCAGCAACTCCTCGCATTCTAAATGTTCACGATATCTCAGCTTCTCTCGGTTTCAACTGCTTGAACTCCGAAAAAAATCTAGCGAGCGAGCGAGAGAGAGAGAGAGAGTAATGGAGGGATTCAGGCCGGGGTTGTTTATACCAGTGAAAGGGGGATGACCGTTATTCTCTGCAGAATGTGAAGACGAAAATCACTTTTAACAATGGCGCCTTGCTTCACTCCATCTGTTCGACTTGTCGTCATCTCCTTAGTCGATGCATCGTCCTTCATTCCTTATTTCTCTCCTTTTGAAAGCCATCCTTGAAACAATGAAATGATCCTAGTAAAAAGGAAAATCCTGGTGCGTGTCATACTTTACTGTAGTATAATAAAGTCACTCTAGGCTAACAATAATTTGAACAATTCTTATAACGTATTATATTAATTATTATTTGATACGTTAATAAATATTGCAATTAAATTAACATATAATTTTGCATTTAAATATTTTGTGGGTAGTTTGAGACAGAGCTGACAAACGAGCCTAAACGAGCGAGCCGAGCCGGAAAAGTCCGGGCTCGTCGAGCCTGACGAGCCAAACGAGCCGAGCCTGTCGAGCCTGTCGAGCCTAAACGAGTCGAGCCNTTCAAACCTAATCCAACCCAATCTAAAATATTATGTTGGGTTGATTGTGCGAGTTAATAATCTATTTGAAGGCAAATCACAAATATAAATTTAAAAAAAAAATACATAGAATGTAAGAAAGAGTTATTTTTTTATGTTTCTCTACCCTCAGTGTAAATTTCTTTAGCTATGCATAGAGATGACAAACGAGCCGAGCCTGAAAAGTCTAGCTCGTCGAGTCTAAGTCACTTCACCGGTCGAGCCCGAAGCTTAGTCACTTCACCAGTCGACATAAGTCTTGAGCGGTCGACATAAGCTCAAGACTTACATACTGAGAGGTCGACATAAGTCTTGTGACTACCCAGCTAAGCGGGTCTGGCATGCTCGCTCGTAGGCTCACGAGCCTGGCTAGCGGGCCCGCTCATCGAGCCCAAGCTCGACGGGCTTGTGAGCATGAAAAAATGAGCCCGGTTCAGTCCGCTTTTTACAAGTGGGCTGGCCCGCTCAGCTACAGTAACGGTCTGAGCAGGCGGGCTGTCGAGCCGGCCCGCCCATTTGCCAACTATAGTTATGCATAAAAACTCTCATTTCTTTATTTTAAATTTAAAAGATTTTTGAAGGTGACATTATTTTTAATTAGGCACATTATCTTTTCATACAAATAATAACATTTATGATGAAATCAATCCATTATTCAGTGATATCACTGATTAGAGAGTATAGATAGGGGTGGGCATCGGATCGGATCGGATCAATCCGATCCGATTGGCCCCCATCCGAAATTTTATCGGGTTATCGGATCAGATCCGATAACCCCTTTTCAACCAAAACACCCGAATCCAACACGATCCGATCGGATCGGATCGGATCGGATCTTTAAAAAAAGTTATCCAGTAGCAAAGCAATAATAAAATCCAACACAAATCCAATCATATCCGACTAAAATCCAACGAAAATCCAAATATGTCTAAACTTAATAAACTAATTCCAGAATGCAACAAAATCCAACAATATCCCAAATCCAACAAAATACAACAAAACTAATCTAATATACTATAACTTCTATCAAATATTAATTATACATCATACATCAAGCATCGTTAATTCTTCGTCTCCGTCTCCCTCTCCCTGGCATGCAATTTCTGGACAACAAACAAACATAATTTAAAATCAACTAAATAACATGTTTAATAATTTATATTAATAATGAATTATGATATAGAATTAGAATATACATTCATCAATAGTTTTATAATCTTTCAATCGGTCCAACGTGTCCAATGGATCTAACAATGTTGGAGTTTCTGATAGGATCCAACTCTGTCCGCATATTCGCCTCTACAGTCTTCGGTAGTAAAGAGGTGCGATATTCGTCAATAACGCGACCACCAGTACTAAACGCCGACTCTGAAGGAACAGTAGTGATCGGAATGGCCAGCACATCTTTTGCTATTTTACTTAGAACTGGGTATTTATGTGAATTCAGTTTCCACCATAGCAAAAGGTCTAGATTCTCTGAATATTCCTCAACAGGCTCTTGCAAGTATAGATCAAGATCCGACATACTGCTTCGAGTCTCCATAGAAGAGGAACTACTACCATAATATCTTGAAAAGAGAGGATCTTTTGCTAGTGGTAGTCTGAAATTAGTTGAAGTAGATTGTTCGGCCTCAGAACCTTGATACTCCAAGTATAATCGTCGTAAAAGAACCTCAGTTTCTTTTTGAAATAAACTTCATCGATCGTCCCCCAATAGAATCTTCAGACAAAGTTGGAGCAAAGTGGTTTTGCATCTTGGATCAAATATAACTGCAACCCACATAATTTTATTGAGTCTATCAAAGTTGCCCCAGTACTTTTCAAATTTATCAATCATTCCATGAGCCATGTTTTTCAGTAATAGATTATCTGACTCAACATGTTTTTGGATATTGAGTTTCAGTCGGCATGCCTCAGCAATATACATGGCAGAAGTCACATACTGAGATCCTGATGCTGCAGCTGTCGTATCATGGAAGACATCTAAAAACTTACAAAAAGCACGAACATCGCTCCAATCCTCTTCTGTAGGAGGGCCAACCTCTCCCATATATGCCCCGAATTGATTGTCACATTCAGCTAACTTATCAAATGCTGGTGCATACTTTTCAGCCCTATCCAACATCAGAAATGTTGAGTTCCATCGAGTAGGGCAATCAAGCGTGACATTGGCCTTATATGTTATTTTCATAGCATCAATACAAAATTTAAACTTCTTCAAGCGTGCTGGAGAAGATTTCACATACCTCACAGCTTTGTGTACTTGACTAATTGTTATTTGATGGTCTCTAAGCCCTTCGTTAACAATTAAATTCGTGATATGGGCGAAACATCGAACATGAAGATG
>QAOC01013794.1:33408-144797 GCA_003255005.1 Begonia fuchsioides
TTGAAATTTTAGAAAGTTTCCACGAACTCAAAAGAAAAAAATACAGCCTAAGAGAACCAATTACAATGATAAAATTAGTTGAACTGAGGTATGCAATTCCTTGAAACCATACCAAGGAAGCAAGGAAATAATAATACGGTGGAGGTCGGTATTCTTCTTAGCTCATAAATAGAATTGGAAAACAATTCCTATTTCATTGGAAAAACAAAGGTATGAATAGAAAACAAAACAAGAAATAAATGAACAAGAGGAACATACATAGAGGAAGCAAGCGATCAGGCTTTTTCGACTCAGAAAAAGAGAGGAGGAGGGAGAGTGCGGATGATTGGCTATTCGAATCGGGGAAGAGCGGAGACGGCGGAGGGAGATGGAGGTGAAATTGGGAACAGAAACAACTAAAACGACGGAGAAGAACCGAAGGAGAAACTTTCGTCGACCTAAATGACAAAATGGAAGGACACGTACCCCCGCCTAGGGGTGGCGAATTTTAGATTAAATCCGACAATAACCCGAAAGTCGGATTGAATTTTGACTACCTTCACCGATTATCCGATCCGATCGGATCGTCGGGTTGGATCGGATTCGCCCACCCCATAGACACTAGCCATTTTTATAATGAGACAAAAATTGAAATTATATTAATTCATCATATTTATTTTATATCTTCCGGGCCTCCGGGGGTATTATTTTAATAGAATAATTAATATTCATCATTACAGCAAAAATATTTAATAAACCGGATATAAAAAGGAATTTCTCAATTTGTCTTCATTTTCCCTTTCTCACACCCTCAAGTGCTCTGGCTGTTCTACGGGTAGCTTGGCCTGCGGAACCCTAGAATTCGACGCCATAGAAGCTCCCCTTGGTCCTCGTAAAGCCAACGGAGGCGGAACCTTTGTATCAGTCTTTATCTATACACTGATACCATTTCAGTTCAAGGAGTTTAAGGTTCAAGGGGTTTTATGGTTTAATTCTGCTTACTTCCCAATATGTGGAACAGCAGTCAGATTGCGCCGCCTGGAACAGGTGGCTCATCGATTCCGCCACCACCTGCTGCTCAGCCTTCCTATACTGTGTTGGCGTCTCCTGCCGAGGCTGAGGCGAAGCTCGAAGAGAAGGCAAGGAAATGGCAGCAGCTCAATTCCAAGAGATACAGCGACAAAAGGAAATTTGGGTTTGTGGAGACACAGAAGGAGGACATGCCTCGGGAGCACGTGAGAAAGATCATCAGGTGGGTTTCATTGTTGCGTTGAACATAATTGATACTGATTTAATGTAACCATGCTGACAGTAATTGATTGTTAGTTGCTGCTTCTGCAATAACGTTACAGTGATTATTCATGTTCAAAAATATAAGTTATGTGCTGGTTCATATGTTTGAAAAGGTATTGTACGTGCTCTTAGCATTTTCCATTGAGGTTGCGTTTTTGTTTCCCTGATGATTTTCATTATTGTCTAACTTCGTTTTTTTTGGAATGTAAAACTGTAGATAATAGTCTAGCGAACGAATTTACTATATCAGTTTCTATCAGTACATGCCTGATATGGCCATCTGAATTTCAATGTTTAATGCCCTACTTCCTCGTTCTGTAATTTATTCCAGACTGTGATATGACACGTTTCATAAGTTGAATATCTAGTTTGAGCATCAAGCATTGTATTATGTGATTATATTTGTTTTTATTCTATTGTGCAATGTGTTAACACTTTCATGCCTCTATGGCACTACATCGATCTACTATTTTTGAGGATATTTTACTACTCCAAGGCATCTCTCTTAAATTTCAATGACTTCATAATTTCAATTTTGTGTTACCCAAAAATTTTAATACTTTCTTCATGTGTGTCTTTTTTCGTTTTCTGAAATTTCTCCATTTTTATAATTGGATATTGTATTCTGAAAGCGCCTCCGTATACCTATTTATATTTGGAGTTGTTTTGCTTCTTATAGAGATCATGGAGACATGTCATCAAAGAAGTATCGACATGATAAACGAGTTTATCTTGGAGCTCTTAAGTTCATTCCACATGCAGTGTACAAGTTGCTTGAGAACATGCCCATGCCTTGGGAGCAGGTATCAATATTGTTCTCTCATTTACTAGCTGTTTTTCGTAGCTCGCCTAGTTCATGGGACATCTTATTTCTTTACTAAGTATGTATATACTTTTGTTTTTATTTCAACAACTTCTCATTACAGGTCCGCGATGTAAAAGTTCTGTACCACATTACTGGGGCTATTACGTTTGTTAATGAAATACCATGGGTTGTTGAACCCATATATTTAGCTCAGGTATGACCTTTATGTTCTTGATGTTGAGTGAAATTATGGTTCTTAGCAAAGTTTATGTCTTTGATTGGATCTATATTTTATGATCATTAAAGACTATCATTGCTGAATTCTATTCTTTTGATGATTTTCAAATTTTTATAGTGGGGAACAATGTGGATCATGATGCGAAGGGAGAAAAGAGATCGTCGGCATTTCAAGAGAATGAGGTTTCCACCATTTGATGATGAAGAACCTCCGCTAGACTACGCTGATAACTTGCTAGATGTTGATCCTCTTGAGCCAATTCAGCTGGAGATGGATGAAGAGGAGGATTCTGCTGTATATACTTGGTTTTATGATCATAAGCCCTTAGTCAAAACAAAACTTATCAATGGTCCAAGTTACAGGAAATGGCATCTTTCCCTTCCTATAATGGCCACTCTACATCGGCTTGCAGGACAACTACTTTCTGATTTGATTGACCGGAATTACTTTTACTTGTTTGATATGGAGTCATTTTTCACGGCAAAAGCGTTGAACATGTGCATACCAGGCAAGTGTCTAAGTTTCTAATCTAGAAGCTGCCTTATATTATGTAGCTTGTTCCATTTAGTGTTGTATCTTTGATATAAAAAATAACAAATATCGATTGCAAAAAGATTGTGGAGAGAATAATTTGGTTCTTTGATGGAATTGGTAACTCACTTCTGATGCTGCAAGGATCGTCAACTTAATATTCAGTCAAACTAGAGTCAATAATGGGATTAAATAATTGTCAAGGCCATAATGGTTTTGAATGGTGTAGCTTATTTTAGTTTGTAAAGTTTGCTCTCTAAGGGTTGTAATGTTTATTTTCTATGCAAAATTGAATTTTTTGTATGCTCTATTAGCATCATAAAAATTAATGTATTTTTGTTGGGACTTTATCATTTCCCATAAAGGCTGACGAAAATATTCTAAGATTAATTTAAGTGGGTGTTGTATACTTTGGATTCATAAAATCTTCTAGTTATGACTTGATGCATTTTTTGCAGGTGGCCCTAAGTTTGAGCCTTTATATCGTGACATGGAGAAGGGGGATGAGGACTGGAATGAGTTCAATGACATAAATAAACTCATTATACGGTCACCTCTCAGAACAGAATACCGAATTGCATTCCCTCATCTGTATAACAATCGGCCGAGGAAAGTAAAGCTTGGTGCCTATCATACTCCAATGATCATGTACATCAAAACTGAGGACCCTGATTTGCCAGCATTTTACTATGATCCGTTGATACATCCAATAACTAGTATTAATAAAGACAAACGTGAAAAGAAGGCAAGTGAAGATGATGATGAGGATGATTTTGAATTGCCTGAGGGAGTGGATCCTCTGCTAAAGGACACTCAACTATATACAGACACCACAGCTGCTGGAATTTCCCTTTTATTTGCTCCACGTCCTTTTAACATGAGGTCTGGTAGAATGCGTAGGGCTGAAGATGTACCGCTAGTGTCTGAGTGGTATAAAGAGCACTGGTAAGGAGAAGTCTTTGTTTCTTTTTCTTAAATTTGTTGTTTTGTGTTTATTGTACATGGTGTTACTTACATGGTTATTCAGGGTTCTTATTTTATATTTTGGATTTTTTGCAGTCCTCCTTCATATCCTGTGAAAGTCAGGGTTAGCTATCAAAAGTTATTGAAATGTTTCGTGTTGAATGAGTTGCATCATAGACCTCCTAAAGCACAAAAAAAGAAGCATTTGTTCCGATCCCTTCAGGCAACTAAGTTTTTCCAAACAACGGAACTTGATTGGGCTGAAGCAGGTCTTCAAGTTTGTAAGCAGGGGTACAACATGCTTAATCTGTTGATACATAGGAAGAATTTGAACTATCTTCATCTTGACTACAATTTCAATTTGAAGCCAGTAAAGACTCTCACCACAAAGGAACGTAAGAAATCACGGTTTGGAAATGCTTTTCATCTTTGCCGTGAAATCCTACGTTTAACAAAGCTTGTAGTTGATGCTAATATCCAGTTTCGCCTGGGTAATGTGGATGCATTTCAGTTAGCAGATGGTCTGCAGTATATTTTTTCTCATGTTGGGCAGTTGACTGGAATGTATCGTTACAAATATAGACTAATGCGACAAATTAGAATGTGCAAAGACTTGAAGCACTTGATTTATTACCGCTTCAATACGGGACCCGTTGGGAAGGGACCTGGATGTGGATTTTGGGCTCCAATGTGGAGAGTTTGGTTGTTCTTCCTCCGTGGTATCGTGCCTCTCTTGGAACGATGGTTGGGAAACTTACTTGCAAGACAATTCGAAGGGCGTCATTCTAAAGGAGTAGCTAAAACGGTAACTAAACAACGTGTGGAGAGCCATTTTGACCTGGAGCTACGGGCTGCTGTCATGCATGATGTTCTTGATGCCATGCCAGGTGCTCACTCTTTAAATCTAATTCTTCAGTATGAAGTCCATTTTTGTGATCTTCTGTTGAGAATCAATTGTTTATTGGATATTTATGGTTGCAGAGGGTATTAAACAAAATAAAGCTCGAACAATCTTGCAGCATCTTAGTGAGGCATGGCGCTGTTGGAAAGCAAATATTCCATGGAAGGTGAAGATTTTTATCATTTTTGAACCACTTATATTTGTTTATTTTAATTAATTAGTTTCACTTTACAAATGTTAGGTCCCTGGTTTGCCAGTTCCAATTGAGAACATGATCCTTCGTTATGTGAAATCAAAAGCTGATTGGTGGACAAATGTTGCTCATTACAATCGTGAGCGTATTAGAAGAGGTGCTACCGTTGACAAGACTGTTTGCCGAAAGAATCTAGGAAGATTGACTCGCCTTTGGCTTAAGGCAGAACAGGTTGGTTTTTTCTTATTGACTACTTCAGTGCATATTTGTACTCTTACTTTTCTTTTGATGTTGTCTTATTGCCATAAAGTGAATGTTTCATTCTGGATTTTATAGGAAAGACAACACAATTATTTGAAAGATGGTCCTTATGTCACACCAGAAGAAGCTGTCGCCATTTACACAACAACAGTTCATTGGTTGGAGTCAAGAAAGTTTTCTCCAATTCCTTTCCCTCCACTGTCCTACAAACATGACACAAAGTTGCTTATCCTTGCTCTAGAGCGGCTGAAAGAATCTTACAGCGTGGCTGTGAGGTTAAACCAACTTCAAAGGGAAGAGCTCGGGCTCATTGAACAAGCTTATGATAATCCACATGAGGCCTTGTCTCGAATTAAGCGACATCTACTCACGCAAAGAGCCTTTAAAGAAGTAAGTCTTCTGTAGGATAAAAAATATTTTTCATGGGATAAACTTTCATTTATGTGATTATTCGTTTGCAGGTTGGCATAGAGTTTATGGATTTGTACAGCTATCTTATTCCAGTTTATGAGATTGAGCCTCTTGAGAAGATTACAGATGCATATCTTGACCAGTATTTGTGGTATGAAGGGGATAAGCGTCATCTATTTCCAAATTGGATTAAACCTGCAGATTCAGAGCCCCCGCCTCTTTTGGTGTACAAATGGTGTCAAGGTATTAACAATTTACAAGGTATATGGGACACTAGTGAAGGGCAGTGTGTGGTCATGCTTCAGACCAAGTTTGAGAAGTTCTTTGAGAAGATTGACTTAACCATGTTGAACAGGCAAGTGATGGAAAGTTTCTTGGTTGAATAACTTTTTGTTAAGCTTGATTTCATAAATTTATAGTGATAACATTTATTTGTATGTGCTTTCAGGCTGCTTCGTTTGGTGCTTGACCACAATATAGCTGATTATGTCACTGCCAAGAATAACATTGTGCTATCATACAAGGACATGAGCCACACAAACTCATATGGTCTGATACGTGGTCTTCAGTTTGCATCATTTGTGGTACAGTACTATGGACTGGTGCTAGATCTATTGCTTCTTGGATTGACGAGAGCTAGCGAGATTGCTGGTCCTCCACATATGCCAAATGAGTTTATCACTTTTTCAGATACAAAGTTTGAGACCCGACATCCAATTCGCTTATATTCTCGGTATATTGAGAAGGTGCATATTTTATTCCGCTTCACTCATGAAGAGGCTCGGGACCTGATCCAAAGATACCTCACTGAACATCCTGATCCAAACAATGAAAACATGGTTGGATATAACAATAAGAAATGTTGGCCGAGAGATGCAAGGATGAGGCTCATGAAACACGATGGTAACTCACCTCATTCCAAATTTTAAATTACTAAGGAGACAAAGTCATAAGATGAAATGGAGAAACATTTTTATTCTTCTCATTCAAGTATCTATGTAGTGATTAATTTAATTCTTTTCCAGTTAATCTTGGGAGGAGTGTTTTTTGGGATATGAAGAATCGTCTTCCTCGTAGCATTACAACACTGGAGTGGGAGAACGGTTTTGTTTCTGTTTATAGCAAGGATAATCCCAACTTGCTTTTCAGCATGTAAGTATTTTGTAAATAATAATGATCTTGCTGTGAATTTTTTTTGTTCCCTTGTTATTTTGCTTCACTTTTTGAGGTAAGCTGTTAATCAATGACATAAATCTTGTGAGGATATCATCCTTATCTTTTTGTCTCTTCTCTTATTATATTTATTATTACATGTATTATATTTGTAAATTCACATTGTCATAATTGTAAACTTGACTTGATTCCTATCATAAGCGGTCTTAATGTGTTTTTTCTATATGGTCCTAGGTGTGGATTTGAAGTTCGGATACTCCCTAAAGTGAGAATGACTCAAGAAGCATTCAGCAACACAAAGGATGGAGTATGGAATTTGCAGAATGAACAAACCAAGGAGCGGACGGCGATTGCTTTCTTGCGAGTTGATGATGAACATATGAAGGTGTTCGAGAATCGAGTGAGGCAGATTCTTATGTCATCAGGATCTACAACTTTCACAAAAATAGTCAATAAATGGAACACTGCCTTGATTGGTATATATTTGAAAGCGTCTCTATTATTTCTGGTGCAATTCGTTAAACATTGATCAGCCAATCAAATGGTTGGATATTTTAAGGTCTTCTTGCTCAACATTCTTTGTTTTGCAGGTCTTATGACATACTTTCGTGAGGCAACTGTTCACACTCAAGAACTGCTAGACTTGCTGGTCAAGTGTGAAAATAAAATCCAAACACGGATAAAGATTGGTTTGAATTCTAAAATGCCTAGCAGGTACATAACTCGATCATCAATGCTTTTTACATTTTGTTTTAACTTTTTATCAGGTACATAACTTGATCATTAATGGTTTTACATTTAGCTTTAATTTTTCTAAGTTCTTACTTCTTCCATTTCCTTTCAGATTTCCTCCTGTCATTTTTTACACCCCAAAAGAGATTGGAGGACTTGGGATGTTGTCAATGGGTCACATTCTGATCCCTCAAAGTGATCTTCGATACAGTCAGCAAACAGATGTTGGTGTAACCCACTTCAGGAGTGGAATGAGTCATGAAGAGGATCAGTTGATTCCAAATCTTTACCGCTATATTCAGGTAAGAGTATCCACTTTCTGTTCATATGTTCTGTTGTATTGCTTTTGGTGTAGGACAAAATTGCGTGTTTGCTTCATTCTTGACTAGCCTATTGTTTTCTTATAGCCTTGGGAGAGTGAGTTCATAGATTCCCAACGTGTCTGGGCAGAATATGCTCTTAAAAGGCAAGAAGCTCAGGCCCAAAATAGGAGACTGACCCTGGAAGATTTGGAAGTGAGTAATTATTTGTGAGATGATGCTGTTTTTTCATCAGTTTCCCCTGTAATAAAATTTATCTTCCAACTGAACTGTTATGTTTTTATTGACAGGATTCTTGGGATAGGGGAATACCTCGTATAAATACATTGTTTCAGAAGGACCGCCACACTCTAGCATACGACAAAGGATGGAGGGTTCGAACTGATTTCAAGCAGTACCAAGTATTGAAACAAAACCCTTTCTGGTGGACACACCAGAGACATGATGGAAAATTGTGGAATCTAAACAACTATCGAACAGATGTCATTCAAGCTCTTGGAGGTGTTGAGGGAATTCTTGAGCACACCTTATTCAAAGGAACATAGTAAGTCCTCTCTGCTATAATACCTGCATTGGAAATGTGAGATAGCCCCTTGTATGAAACAAAACAACAAAGAACAATAGGGTAAAAGATAAAACTATATTTCATTAAATGTGAAACAAGAAAGACAAGAACTTGCAATTCGAAGAGTTTGCTTCTTCCTGATCATTTTAATATGGGCTTGCCAGCCCTCAAATAGTTGACCCTAATTCTTCGCTTCCTTTATGGATTGGGCCTTATCAAAACTTCAGGGAATTGTTCATTTATCTAATGCTCTTATTTTGATGGACTCTGTATCATTGGCCTGCTACATCCGGTTCTACATTTGTGATTAGAGAAATATAACTTATTTTGCATTTTTCACACTTCATGAAGTTTGTAAAAAATTAAAAATTGCTTGATTCTGTTCAAAATTGATAGATTATTTTAGAACCTTTTTTCCATGGTTCATTTCTTCCAGAAACGCAATCAATAAATGGCACAGAAGTTTGATGCTTGATTAATGCAACACTCTGATTATTCATTTGGTTTTCTATTGATCTTCCTTCTATTCATGACTCTCTATATTTTTTTTGAACGATGTCAGCTTCCCTACTTGGGAGGGTCTATTTTGGGAGAAGGCATCAGGCTTTGAGGAGTCAATGAAATATAAAAAGTTGACCAATGCACAGAGATCCGGTCTTAACCAAATCCCAAATCGTAGATTTACTCTTTGGTGGTCTCCTACAATAAACAGGGCTAATGTTTATGTGGGATTCCAAGTGCAGTTAGATCTGACTGGAATATTCATGCATGGAAAGATCCCTACTTTGAAAATATCATTGATACAGATATTCCGTGCCCATTTATGGCAGAAGATTCATGAGAGTGTAGTGATGGATCTTTGTCAAGTTCTGGATCAGGAGTTGGATGCTTTGGAAATTGAAACTGTGCAGAAGGAAACCATTCATCCAAGAAAGAGCTACAAAATGAATAGCTCTTGTGCTGATATTCTCCTTTTTGCTGCCCATAGATGGCCAATGTCTAAGCCTAGTCTTGTGGCAGAGTCAAAGGATGTGTTTGATCAGAAAGCAAGCAATAAATATTGGATTGATGTGCAACTTCGATGGGGTGATTATGACTCTCATGACATTGAGCGTTACACTCGTGCCAAATTTATGGATTATACCACAGATAACATGTCTATATATCCATCTCCCACTGGTACGTTTTTGAAAATTTTAGTCCCTTCCTATTTTTTTTCTGCAAAACTCATCATGATTGCTTACTTGTAATACAGGGGTGATGATTGGACTTGATTTAGCGTATAACTTGCATTCTGCTTTTGGCAACTGGTTTCCAGGATCCAAACCTTTACTTGCTCAAGCAATGAACAAGATTATGAAGGTATCTTCTTTTAAATAAATGCTATTTATTTGACGCATAAGTTTATTTGGTTATACCCTGCAAAACAAATGCTTTATTTTCAATATTTTCAGTCAAATCCAGCTTTGTACGTGCTGAGGGAGCGAATAAGGAAGGGTCTGCAGTTGTATTCTTCTGAGCCTACTGAACCATATTTATCATCCCAAAACTATGGAGAGATCTTCAGCAATCAAATAATTTGGTTTGTTGATGATACTAATGTCTACCGTGTTACAATACACAAGACATTTGAAGGAAATCTCACTACAAAACCAATAAATGGTGCCATTTTCATTTTTAATCCTAGGACTGGGCAATTGTTTCTAAAGGTTTGCCTTAACCTGAGGTTTTAACTAATCTCTAAGCTGAAAATATTTCTCTTAATCTTGATAATTCATTTTTTCAGGTTATCCACACGAGTGTTTGGGCAGGACAGAAACGTCTTGGTCAGTTGGCAAAGTGGAAAACAGCAGAGGAAGTTGCTGCTCTTGTGCGGTCTTTGCCAGTTGAAGAACAGCCTAAGCAAATTATCGTGACTCGAAAGGGAATGCTTGATCCATTAGAAGTTCACTTACTCGACTTCCCCAATATCGTGATTAAGGGAAGTGAATTGCAGCTTCCGTTCCAGGCCTGTTTGAAAATTGAAAAATTTGGAGATTTGATTTTGAAGGCAACTGAACCTCAGATGGTTTTATTCAACATATATGATGATTGGTTGAAAAGCATTTCATCATACACTGCATTTTCCCGTCTAATATTAATACTTCGTGCACTTCATGTCAACAATGAGAAGGCAAAAATGCTTCTTAAACCTGACAAAACAATCGTTACAGAGCCGCATCATATTTGGCCTTCGCTCTCTGATGATCAATGGATGAAGGTCATTGTCTCTTTTATATTTATTTTTCTTTCCTTTGCCACTGGAAGTGTCTGATGAAGATTAATGGATAATTCTCATAATGTTTGACTGAAAGGACTTTAAACCCAAATTAGTTTGTAAAATTAGTGAAACTAAGTCTTGAATTCGCACCAATCTTATTTAGACCTTATTTTTTGTGTTTGTTTGTTCTTGCTGTGTAGGTTGAGGTTGCTTTGAGAGATCTCATACTCTCAGACTATGCCAAGAAGAACAACGTGAATACTTCAGCATTGACACAGTCTGAGATTCGTGATATCATACTTGGAGCTGAGATCACTCCACCTTCTCAACAGAGGCAGCAAATTGCTGAGATAGAAAAACAGGTAACTTTTCTTGGTTTGTTTGGGCATATCAATTTGTTAGATATGACCATGAACCACTTTCATCTGTTTATATTTCTACCTTTGTGTTGGTTTTGATTCAACTTCTTCTCAGGCCAAAGAAGCTAGTCAGCTGACAGCAGTTACGACAAGAACTACAAATGTGCATGGTGATGAACTTATAGTAACAACCACAAGTCCATATGAGCAATCTGCATTTGGGTCTAAAACTGATTGGCGTGTTAGAGCAATATCGGCTACAAATCTATATCTGCGAGTTAATCATATTTATGTGAACTCAGAGGATATAAAGGTCAAAACTATTGTTCCTTTTCTTAAAATTATTTTCAATTATACTACTTTCTTTTCGACCTTCTATTTTACTGATGTCAACCACATTTTAATACAGGAAACTGGTTATACTTATATCATGCCAAAGAACATTTTGAAGAAGTTCATCTGCATAGCAGATCTAAGGACTCAAATTTCTGGCTACTTATATGGAGTAAGCCCACCAGACAACCCTCAGGTCAAAGAAATTCGGTGTATCGCGATGCCACCTCAGTGGGGGACTCATCAGCAGGTTAATCTCCCTACAGGTCTTCCTGAGCATGATTTTCTGAACGACTTGGAACCTTTGGGATGGATGCACACACAACCTAATGAGCTTCCCCAATTGTCACCACAGGTTCGTCTTATGTTACTCACTTGGTCTAAATTGAATGGCTATTAATCGCATGTTGATTTGTGGGTGAAATCACAAACCTATCCCCTGACTTGGTAGAAGTTACTCCTTGCAGGATCTCACAAATCATGCTAAAATTTTAGAAAACAACAAGCAATGGGATGGCGAAAAGTGCATTATTTTGACCTGCAGTTTTACTCCAGGCTCTTGCTCGTTGACTGCATATAAGCTTACTCCCTCGGGTTATGAGTGGGGACGTGTCAACAAGGACACTGGAAGCAACCCTCATGGTTATCTTCCTACTCATTATGAAAAGGTGCAGATGCTGCTCAGTGATCGCTTCCTTGGCTTCTACATGGTAAAATGCACTAATTTGTTTTTACCCCAAGTAAAAAATTCTGGTTCAAGATGTATTTAAATGTTGGATGGCATGGCACAGAAAATGTTGGATTTGATTTGGCCTAAATTTTTGTGGTTTTGTTTGTCAGGTTCCAGATAACGGACCTTGGAATTATAACTTCATGGGGGTGAAGCACACGGCAGGAATGAAATACGGGGTGAAACTCGGAACCCCTCGTGAGTATTATCACGAGGATCACCGACCGACCCATTTCTTAGAGTTCAGCAATCTGGAGGAAGGCGACTCTGCAGAGGGAGATCGAGAGGATACATTTTCGTAAATCTACTCCAGGAGGCACAAGATCTCTGGTTTTAGCTCCTTTGGCCAGTCTGTCTTGCCTTGAAAACAAGTTCTAATGCTCAATGTCCACCTCTGGACTTGGTTAAAATGCTGTATTCCTTTTACAATTTTATCGCGGATGCAAGAGAGCCTGCACTACTTGTTATATTGTATTTAACCGGGGTGAAATCTCACTAGTTATGTTTAAAATCTTTTGAGATTAGTTAGTTTGTTGTATTACTAATAAGAATGATATGGAATCTTGGAACACGGTTTGGCTTGGATAAATTCCCAGTTACTGCATGTCCGGTTAGAAAATATGGAATAGTGGGCAAAAGACTGGTTCTGATTGGTGTGCCTTGTGATATAGGCTGAAACGGCTCATGCCCTCCCCTAGCTCGAGTCCTGACCTTGTACCTTGTCGATTATCGATCAAAAGAATAAAATTAAATTAAAATGGCTCGGAAAAGTGGCAAAACAATAATCTAATAACCAGAGAAAAAAGTCACTCACAATTCATTCAATTTACCCACAAAAGTGCACAAAACCAAGCACAAACACACAAAAACCAGGCACTTGTTTCCAATAGATGCCCAGTGCCCTCTTTAGTTCTCCAAATGTCGTATAAATTGTACAAATAAATATTTGAACAGAGATCCCAGCTCCTACAGCAACGCCAGCTACTATGTGCATTTCTCATTTCTTTCAACTCTTATCTTCGTTCTTTCTCCTCGGAGACCTGGTCCGAGCTGTCTTCATTGTCCGCGGCTGGTTGAGGATTCTTAAAAAGCTGATCACTTTCCAATCTGGATAGCTTCTCTTTGGATTCTCCCTTCAGCAGCTCCACCACGTCCACCATTGCAGGTCTTTTCTCGGGCTGATTTTGAGCACATATTAGAGCTACAAGGATAACTCTTTTCAGCTCATCCGCTTCATACTCTCCATTCAGCTTTGGGTCCACGAGTTCATTAAACTTCTGCTCAGAAGCCAAGGGCAGTGCCCATTCGGCAATGAACTGTTTCGTCGTCGAATTTACCGTATTGATGGGCTTTTTTCCTGTTGCCAGCTCGAGCAGAAGAATGCCAAAACTGTAAACATCGCAACTCTCGGAGGCTTTTCCCAACATTGCATACTCAGGGGCAAGATAGCCAAGAGTACCCTTTACTTTAGTCGTCACATGTGTTGCCCCGTCCGGGATGAGTTTAGCAAAACCAAAATCAGCAACTCGGGCCTCGAAATTTGGATCAAGGAGGACATTACTGGCTTTGATGTCTCGATGAATGATATGAGGCATTGCTTTATTGTGAAGATAGCTGCATGGGCTAAGATTCGGCTGTTAACCGATAAGAAGAAACAAAAAAATGGAAGACAAGTACAAGTTTGTTGAACTTACGCTATTCCCTCAGCCGACCCGATAGCTATTTTCATCCGCCGGCTCCAATTGAGAACAGACTCGGCCGAATTCTGCCCGTGAAGGTGGGAGACTAAGCTCAAGTTTGGCATGTAGTCATAGATAATCAGCCGCTCTTGACCCTCCGCACAATAACCTCGTAAAGTCAGCAGATTCTTGTGTCGAACTCGAGCCAATATCTCAACTTCGACAGAAAACTCAATCTCTGCTTTGTTGCTCCACACCTTCAATCTCTTGACTGCTATCTACAAACCAATTTTAAAATTTCTTTCAAAGGTTGACGGAGTGCACATTGAAGAATAACCATCAGATATCATCATTCATAAGCATCCATGTATATAAGAGTATATAAATATGCGGGCCGAATTCATTACCTGAGATCCATCCCAAAGCTGACCCCAGTAGACGCTGCCAAATCCGCCTTCTCCGAGCTTGTTATCATAGTTAAAATTATTTGTCGCCGAGAGTAGTTCCTTCAAGGAAAAGACCCTCCACGATTGCTGCTTCTTCCCTCGATCTTTGCTGCAAAAAAAACATAGTAGTAGGCGATTAGCTGTCAAACAAGAAAAAAAATAAAAACCCTTGATGTTGATTTATCGATCAGTCCAGCTTAGGAGAAAGAAAAATGGCGAGAAACATGGTGCTGATTATTTGTCAGGAAAAAGACAAAAAAAGGTAAGAGATCCAGATCAGTGATCTGCCTTTAGCGCATGTTGTTCTGTCCTGTTTTTGTAAGTTTTCTTTGAGCATAACAAATCTCGTGTTAACAACAATATTAAACTCATGCCCTTTCTCTCTTTTGCTTTTTCTTTTTATTTGTGGATCGGCGCAGCCAAAGTTCTGAAGTTGAATTCGTTTCTTCAATACTAATTCACAGCAGCCTGACCAATCGTAGAATATTTTTTCGACCAAAATTTGCGAAAGACCAGCTAAAACAAACGACTTAGTAAGCCAACCTAATCAGTTTTTTCTTCCAATTCGGATAAAAAACCTAGTAAATCAACATTCTTCCCCACTTGTCGAATAATGATTGAACATTCTGAAGAAAACCCAGAAGCCAAAACTGGTAAAATACACTGAATTCGTTAATTTAAGAAAAGAATCTTCGTAATAAAATTGCCATAAACTCCATAAATAGACAATCTATTCCAAAATCAAGCGATCTAGCATACCGATGCGAACGACTCCCACAGCAAAACATGAGACGAGAAGCCATAGAAGAGCAGAGCAATCGAACGAACGAACTCTTCCTTGGGCTTTCAGCTCGCAGCACAGGCTGACCCTCTTGCGATCGTCCCCGGGTTCTTCAGAAAGAAGGGCCGGAGAAGACGTTAAGAAGAAGCACAAGCGCAGCCCTTTTGCGAGACTTGAAGAACGTACCGTTGAGAGAAAACCCAATAATATTAAAGCGAATGTTGGGTTTTTGAGACAGGAACAAGCAGAGGAACCTGATGGAAGCCTGTGTTTGAGAGAGAGAGAGAGAGAGAGAGAGGGAGAGGTTTTGGAGTGATTTTCATTTCTTTTTATATTATATTGCTATTATTTAATTTGTGTTTTCCAACTAATTAGAATTATAAATATTCACGAAAAAGTTAATAGACCATAAACACACACTGTGATTGTTAGCCTCTCCGAATTAAGCTTCATTTGTCGCGTAATCATAACATTACTTGCTCTAAGAGTTATCTAAGGGTGAGATGATTCTAGTACGTGCCATTATAATTCCATCCCGACATGCCTTGCTTCGTTTTTTTGACTCGCATTCTTGAACAAGTTTAATAGATTTTTCTTTTAAAAATTAAAACTGGACCATGAATTACATTTGTTTTGAATTGCGCTTGGAACTATACAAAAGCTGACAAGTCTGATCTTAACATCAGTTCTGATATAGTTCTGCTAATTAATATTTGACATCGGTACAATAATGAAATAAACTCGTATTTGATATGTTTACGACAATATATCATTTGGAGTAATGTTATATTTTTTTTATTGTAATATTGAGTTGATAAGATCAAATTCAAATTGAAGTCTCTAATCATCAAGAGACCTTTGACAATCCAACCAAACAACATAAACAGCTCAATACTGAGGAAGCCAACAAACACATTGTCGCGATTGATCGGATGAATAACAGTGGGAATTGGGCAACTAGAATTTGAGATTGGGGAAGGTGTCTTCGAGTTTCCAAGATGCTTGGGGAAAACTGTAAAGAATGATGTTTGAGAGAGTTGCAAAAATAATATCGACAATTATAAAATCAACAAAATCAAAAGCTCATTGCTTTATTTATTATACCAGTTGCGTAAATTACATCGATACATCAGCGTATAAAATAAAAAAATAATTATAAATACATTGCATGAGTAGATGTTACGTTACTAAGCAACCCAATTAAGTGTCTAACCACAGTAGTAAAATGAGCACGTGCAACAAAGCAAGACATGAACTTCCACTCGAAGACGACGAATCCATGTTCTTAGATTGGTGAAGATGCTCCACCACCCGCCCTGACCCGGATCCAGCTTCCCCGCAGAGCCCAATTGAACCCGACGGATCCAATTCCTCTTCCAGTCCACCATCCCGGTCGTAGCACAAACCCGAATTATTATAGAGCCGAAGTTTCGTCTTCATCCTCCATGCCATTTCTCTCCCAAACGGAATCGCCCCAGTCAGACAATTATCGTTCAGCCTCAGCTCCTTCAAATCCTTCACGTCCTTAAATCTAGAGGGAATCGAGCCGTTGAGCCGGTTTCCGTCCAGATGGAGCACCCGGAGACTCGGCAACCGGGAAAGAGATACCGGAATCGGGCCTTGCAAGTTCATGCCGGACAAAATTATGGTCATCAAGTTGGCGGCACCGTCAAAGGCGTCGCTAGAAATGGAAGAGATCGGATTCGCCATTAGATTCAGTGCTTGGAGGGAAGTCAACCCTTTGAGTTTCTCAGGGAAAGGGTCGGAGATTTGGTTGTAGCTTAAATCCAAAAGCATGAGGTTTTTCAGACCAGTAATGGAGTCCGGTAAGGATGAAGAGAGACGATTCCGGCTAAAATCGATCTTGATAAGCGAGTGACAAGCTCCGATACTAGCTGGGATTGAACCGGTTAGAAGATTTTGGTTCAGGTCGATGATATTCAGCTCCGGAAAGACTAGACCGGGTATTGAACCGGTTAGTTTGTTCCCACTCAAATCCAAGGACTTTAGACCGGGGATCCGACCCACAGAAACTGGTATTGACCCGTCCAGATTATTCTTGTGAAGATCCAGAACTCTCAAACGTGTCAGGTTTCCAAGTTCACTAGGGATGGGACCCACGTGGCCATTTTCTCTAAGCACTAAAGTCTGTAAAGAAGAACCCAATTGGCCGAGAAACGAAGGGATTGTCTGAGAATTGTCACTAAAACAACGGTAGAAGAACAAGGTTCTTAAGTGTGGAAGCCTAGTGATGGACGGAGAAATATAGGATCGGGTCGGTTCACAAGCCGGGAAAGCCGTATCATCGGACAACGCACCGAACGAGAGAGAGACAACATGGTACACATTGTACTTATCGGGCATGCACTCGATCCCATGCCATCTACCCCGGCAGACGTCTGGAATGTCAGCCGCCCAGTCGTTCCCCGTGGCTCTCATGACATCATAGACAGCCTCTTGCTCGTGGGAATCGGTGCGAGCCCCAATCTTGTTCATAGAGAATCCGGTTTGCGGCCCGTCCACCAAAGTTGAGGCGCTGCTGGAGTCGGACATAATAACGGTGAAAGGTTGAGCCAATGTGAAAAAGAAAAAGAGCTCAAATGCCACGTGAAATAGCCGTGCAGGCTTATGTTTTGAGAAAGAGAACGCCATTACTAAGGTGTAGGAGGAGAAAGAGTAGCTTATATATATATATGTGTGTGTGTGTGAGACATAAATGTTATGGAATTGAGTTGGTGAAAGCCATAAAGAGAGCTTGGTGTAATTAGATTTGGTCACGGGAAAGGGGATGGGCAATAAATGTAATGCACAAATTTGTGCACATTTACGACTCTCACGGGCTTTACGTTTCTTGCATCCTCGATAATTAATCTATCATGAATACCATCCCTAGCCACTACATTATAACTAGCATTGATATCTTTGATTGAGCTTTTAATTACTCACACATTCACATTGTAGAACGTCAGACGCAACTAATCTTATAAAAAATTAATCGGTGATAGTAGAAGCACATATCTTAATTTTATAGTGCATTCAACACTCTAAGCGCTCACAACATTCGATTGTGACTTCACCCTCTAAGCTTCCGCCACGAAACAATTACTTTCATCTGGCCAACAGATAATACATTATGATACTGAATCAAGTCCAATATCAATATAGAATATCGATTGTGTCTTGTAATAAATAAAATGATAATTATGTGTGTAACTAATTGAATCATTATGTTACCGTGCTTTTATCTCGCCTTAGTTCTAGACTTTCATCATGACATTTATTGTAAAGTTTAATAGAACTAAAACTCAAAGCTGAATAGCGAAAACTGTGACGACTTGTCTTCTGATAGCAAAGGGATATATCTTGACACACACAATATATTTCGAACAAAACTCAAGAAAAAATACGTGCAAGCTCCAATTTAAAGCGATTAATCTTATGTTACTTGGACTTGAGGCTCTACAAAAAAAAACCCAATAACATAGAAAAGAAAAACAAAGTTTAAGTTCCACACGTCTTTTCTTCCTAGTATCCCACAAAAGGAGTGTTAGAAGATTGACCAAAAAGGCGCCTAGCCCTTGCAGACAACTCTCTGCTTCTAACTTTCCCTTTTTACATATCTATTAAATTTGCTCGCACGCACGAGTATAGTTCAGTTGACTCAGAGATAGTAGATTGAGTACTAGAGTGTAGGTTCGACGCCTGCGTTGTCCTAGTGTGAGAGTTGTTACTCCTAATGTTGGTGTAGCTCATTGAGATATCAAGTAAAAGTCTCATATCTCTGGGCCGTTGAGTCACCGTGATTTAACCTCCTCACAAACTGTCGAGCCGGGTGTGAAGGCCTTGGGGGCGATGGATTTCGCTTTAAAGTACAAAAAGGTTGACAAAAGTGGAGAGGTCCAGAGCAGAACAAAGGCATGTTTCCTTCCATTACCACTCATTGACTCTGCTCTTTGATGAAAACTAATAAAGGGAACTCCGATCTTTCGTTTTCTTTCATCTCTTTTTCTTGTTTGCTTTCACATTCAATTTAGTGTGGCTTTTATTAGAAGTTATGGTTGAACTTCAAGAAATTTATGGTTTAAGATCTAAGGTTTAAGGTTCATGTCATAAAGATTAAATGAAGTTAACCAATGATTTTAGTTTGGTTCACTTTAAGCCTTGAATAATCGATTTAGGACCTTATATGAGCACCATTTCTATTTTTCTATAACCTGTCAAACCGACCCGATAGAACCCTAAAATTTTCAAAACAACCCAAAGGAAATCGATCCTTGGGTTAATGCTTCCCAAATCAAGAGGTTAGATTTTAGTTTGTCATGAAACCGGATTGAATTGGAGAGGTGCCCCCCATTTTTAAAACACAAGTTAAAAGGCTGGCCTATTGGTTGACTCCATTTCTTAGAACACCAACATTAACCTCTGAATTAGAAGGCTTTATTTAGGTTCATCTGGTCATGTAGGTATCAATTTCAAAATTCGGAATTAGATTTCGATTCCCATTTTATTTTAAAATAAAATCAGCTGAATAATCTTCACCATTGTGGTTTGGGGTTACACTTAGACACATGGTGTGGGTATAAAATGGCGGAATCCAAACAGAGCTTCTTCCAGCGCTTCAAATTGCTCTCATCCACGCCAAATCTGGCTGCAATTTCTCACCCACCAACTCTTCCCTTAACAAAACTCCAAATGCTTTGATCAGATCTCAGATTTCCTCACCCCCTTTGGATTCTCCGCCCCTACCCCACATTTTCTCTTCTTTTAAAACCCATCTCCTCCTCCATCAATGTCTCTCTCCTCCATCTCATCCTCCCCCTTCAATGGCGGCCGCTAGCCCCGCAACTCCTGTTTCCGCCGTTAGACGAAGGGTTCACGCAGCCTCTGACGGATTCAGCTTCGACGACGCCGGCCAGGACACCGGATCCATGGTCAAGAACGGCTGTGTCGGGGCGGCGGCGTTTATGAGCTGGACGGCGGGGGATTTAGTTCAGACGGCGAAGTTTCACTGGCTTCCTTGCTTATTCGCCTTGGGGATGCTGTTTTTCATGGGCGTGGAGTACACTCTCCAGATGGTCCCGTCGTCTTCTCCGCCCTTCGATTTGGGGTTCGTGGCTACGCGCCCGTTGCACCGCCTGCTCGCCTCGTGGCCCGAGCTTAATACCCTGTTAGCGGCTCTGAATACGGTGAGGAATTACAATTTTTGGGACGATATCAAACCGCCGAGAAAAGCGGAGACCTTTATTTAATTATTATTATATTCAATTTGGTAACGATTAGAGCTTATATTATACGAAAGTGGGGTTTTTTTCACTTTTTTTTTATTTTCACACAAATGGGCTGCATTGGCATTTGGATCTTGTTTGGCAGGTGTTTGTGGGCATGCAGACCACGTACATTTTATGGGCGTGGTTGATCGAGGGCCGTCCGAGGGCCGCCATTTCCGCTCTGTTCATGTTCACTTGCCGGGGAATCCTCGGCTACTCGACTCAGCTCCCGTTGCCACAGGTTTTCTCGAGAAAATAATCATTACAATGCATTGCAGAGGAGCATCTAATCGTAAAACTTTTCTGTTTTTACGTTTACAGGGATTTTTGGGTTCAGGGGCGGACTTTCCGGTGGGGAACGTGTCGTTCTTCCTGTTTTTCTCCGGCCACGTAGGAGGGTCGGTGATCGCTTCGCTGGATATGAGAAGAAGGCAGAGATGGGCAATGGCGTGGATGTTCGATGCACTCAACATGCTCCAAGTCATCAGATTGCTGGGTTCGAGGGGCCATTACACCATTGACATAGCCGTCGGAGTTGGCGCCGGAGTTCTGTTTGACTCCCTCGCCGGTAAATATGAAGATAACAAGAAGAAGGCTTCATTTTCGTCCTCCTCCTCTGCTGTCACTAAAACGGACGTCTTTTCTTAAACTGGAACGAATCTAAAATTTAGGGAGAGATGATCAATGATTGTATTACTCTAATTTTTTTTATGGCTTAGTTTATTATCGCCACTCCTGCTCTCAATTATTTTTTAATTGTTCGTTAATTTAAAATAAAAGTTTAATTTAAAGGATAACTTGAATGTTAAACGTTAATTACTCTCTTGTCATATTTAATTAATAAAATAAAAATAATTATTTATTGTTTTAATTAAACATAATTAGTTGTTTGGTCATTGAATTGGGAAAAAAAACAATACAAATATAACTGAAGCGAGCCAAAGTTTTGAACCATAGCCGATTAAAAGTAGACCCGAATCCTACTGAAATCAAGTTGAATACTGGTCCAAATTCGAAATCGGATTAAAAATTAGCCCAAAATTTAAGAACCCCACTCAATTAAGGATGAGTTTGTCGAGAGACATAGATAAGCTAGTTCGTTTAGGTTTTGGACCACTGAAAGGCATGGCTACCGGAGATCAGTTCACTGTCAAACTTCTTAGAACTAGCTGCTGACTGATGCTGGGGTACACGATCTAGGGTTTCAAATATCTTTTTCGAATATTAAATCCTGGATTGCGAGGAAGTTCTGAATCGAAAAAATAAATAAAAACAAAAGCTGATCGAATTCTAACGCCGTTGCAGGAGTTACTGAGCTTAAGCCAATCGGTTCTCATGCCAAAAACTTCATCAGAAAAGGCTGCACAAGGGTTTCATAATTAATCAATAAAAAACCCTTTTTCGTCTTCCTTTTTTCTCTTTTCAAAGCTCAATTACTCATCACGTTCGATGTCCAACAGAAGGATTCAATAAATGGGGTGGCATCAAAGGCTCATCTGATGCCAGGCCAGGAAAACCCCTCCAATGGCAGACCTAGCTTGTTAGTGGACTGCTCCTTTAACTTCATGCATGCACTAAAACGTATATGATGACAACTAACGTGGGAAAGCTTGAATAAATGGATCGGAAAGGGGAGTGAAAATCATAATGAAGTTGGTTGAGTAAAAATAAAGAGCAATGCTCGAGGCAAAATGGTTCTCAACAAACTTGGTGGTGGAGTTTAATGCTGCCCAACCAGGCAGCTGTTCGCGAGGTGGATCAAATCTTTAAACCTAGAAAAGGACCATGCTTTTAATGTTCCTTATGATCAAAGTTCAAGGGGGGTTTCAGTGATGATCTCGATGAGAATACAGTCGTGAGCGAAAGAATTTTTTGGATCAAACCACCCATGTTGACGCCTTAATTTTGTTTTGGTAGTTTGTTCAGTGAATTAGTTGTTTTTTGGTTCTTGGCAAGTCGATAACATAAAAAAGTGTAAAGTTTAAATAATATAAATGATTTTTTATTTCCGATGTTTCAGTTGCAACGTCTCTTTATGCTGTTTCTCTCTTTTTTTCAAAAGCTTATCGAAGCTTATCCATCAATGGCGGATCACAACCTTTTCATGACGACGAGCTTTTATTAGTTTAGGGACCAAGTCGAGAACTGTCATAACTTTCTACCCCAGCTCAAAGTCACATTCCACCTCTTAAATATTATTGAATTGTTATTTTATTTAATCATATGCTAAATAATAATTGTTTTTATAAAGTACTAGAATAATTTTGAAGTTATGTTGATTAATAAGCCCGCGACCAAAGTATGAGAGACGGGACATATAGCTAGTTTTGTGGTAACCTTAATGGCATCGAACTCAAAACGTATAACATATAGTACTGAGAAAACTGAAATCTGTCACATTTTCCAACTTTTATCAAATAGACTCTTTAATTGAATTGATATGCTCATGGTTTTTTTGGTGTTCCAAGTGTGTTCAACAAAATGTGAGCATTAATTTTCTCTTTTTTTCTTTTTTCATTCTCGTTCGTGGCAACAGGACGAAAAGCAAAAAGTTGTAATCGAGCGTACTCCTAGTTGAGAAATACTGCTTGATGATAGAACATTTACAGACAAACCGCCATGGTTGCGTTCATTAATTACCCTTGGGTCGAACGTGAGCGGCGCTATGGTCGAAACTGGCTATAAATCCGTGAGAACTATCACACCTCTCGCTCTATCTCTCAAGGTTCTCACACTTGAAATCTTCTTCTATCTCTCTGATGTGGCTTTCTGAAGCTGCGTCCATGGAAGCCGCGAAGAAAGAGCTGGAAGATAAAGCAGTGAAGAAGAAGATAAAGAGGTCGTTTTGGAAGCGGAAATGGACTCGGTTAGACAAAAGGGCATTTGGTGGCCTCTTGTTCATGCATGTTCTCACTCTTTTTGCTCCATTTACGTTCACCTGGGGAGCATTTTATGTGGCTTTTACGTTGTATTTAATCACTGGCCATGGAATAACTGTATCTTACCATAGAAATCTTGCCCACAGAAGCTTCAAGCTTCCAAAATGGCTCGAGTATCTCTTCGCTTACTGTGGCTGCCATGCTTTCCAGGTCTGTTGCATTCTTGAAAAACATCATTTTAAGACAATATCAGCATGCAAAATAAGCTGAAATCTGTTTTATGGGGCTGTCTCTCGTCTCATTTGACTTGTTCTTTATTACTATTTAACCTATTTTTAGTTTTATCCAGAGTAAGAACATTTTGTTTTTGGACCATCACAGGGAGATCCTATTGATTGGGTGAGCATACATAGGTACCATCATCAATTTGTCGATACAGAACGAGATCCACACAGTCCCATCGATGGTTTCTGGTACAGCCACATTAACTGGATGTTCGACTCGATATCTTTAACGAGCAGAGTGACACCGGAGAGCCTCGGCCAAAGCAAGAACCGGAAGCCTAGCCTCTTTCACAAGGCATGGGTGGTCTATCTCAAGTATGGGAAGCCTACTAATGTTGCTGAATTAGAAAAACAAGCATTTTATAGGTTTCTTCGAAGGACTTACATTCTTCATATCATCGGCTGCGGCGTTGTTCTCTATGTTTTTGGAGGTTTTCCATATCTTGTCTGGGGACTCGTAAGTAAATTTTCACGTGTTTTTTATACTATCTTCTCTAACGCATTTCATAAGTTTACATTACTGTGAATTCGCAGGGTGTAAGAACAGTGTGGGTTCTCCACATTACGTTTGCAGTAAACTCAGCTTGCCATATCTGGGGAAAGCGACAATGGAGGACGAGGGATTTGTCGAAGAACAATTGGTAAGAGGGTTTAGTAGGGTCTAGTTTCTCAGTATTTCGTCCAAACTTTGAGCACCAAAAGATGGAAAAAATAAGTTGGAAAGTGAAATTTACAGGCTGGTGGGATGGCTTGCGTTTGGAGAGGGTTGGCATAATAATCATCACGCATTTGAAAACTCGGCAAAGCAGGGCCTGGAATGGTGGCAGATTGACACTTCTTGGTGGCTCATTTTGCTTCTTGAAGCTCTAGGGCTTGCGTATGATGTCAAGTTACCTTCTGAAATGCAGAAGCAGAAGATGGCTTTGAGGAAGGACGAAGCTTCTTTCGGAAAGATTTAAGCATTCGCAAGTTGTCATATCGTGTATGGAGATCATCTTCGCCCCGCCATTCTTCATTCTTATAAAGTAATTTTTAGTTTTTTCTGGGAAATAATTCGCAGAAGAACTAATCTCTATCGTACACAGTCTCTACTTGCATATCTTGAATAAAAACTAAGGGAGAGCATCTTAAAATTACACCAAATTCAAAGATGAATTTTCAATTTTCAAAAAATAATTAAAAGATGCATGATTTCTCGAACAAACCAGAAACAAAACTAGCTGGTGAAGAGTCCACATCAGATGAAGAATTTATTGCTTCTGGTTGATGAATATAATCTGCTAAAGCTTTGTATTTTGGCCTATTGGTAATGAGAAAGTTTCCAACTTTTCTCCACCTTACGAACAAATGCATGAAAGAGACGTCGAGCAAACGTCGACAGACAAATTAAACAGCATTAATTCATCCCAGCAGTAGCATAAATTAAGAAAAGAGTACGAGGAAAAGAAGTTATTCTTTAAATTGGTGGAGCCCTCCTTACCCTAAAACTCGTCGTACATTCATAGTTAAGAATCGTAAACCAACCTAACCAAATTAGTATTTGGTTAATGCAAACAAAGGAAAGAAGGGTCGAGAAAGGAAAGAATTAGAGAGGGAATCATGGGAGAGGGTATGCAAAAATGAGAAATTGGGTAAATTAGATTAATTAATTAATTAACAAATTAGTTTCACATTGCTTCGATAAATGCTATGTGTCAAACATTGAATGGTTCAAAAATGTATTACATAGTTATTTAAGTTTTAATATACTGATTACGCATTAATTGAACCAATAAATGCTAAACAACTAAGCTTGTACAATAAGAAAACACAATAAGAAACTAAACTTATCATTACTCTTCTGGTAAATCTTTAAATAGAATTTAGCGTGAGAATTTAGAAAAGGTTATTGAAAGAGAAATGTTTATGACATCTCAATGTATATAGTCATCCATTAAACGAAAATAGAGTGTTGACAAGTGTCATTATTGGATTAGTGATTAGATGTGTGATTAAAGCGATGTGAATATGTAATTTAGGTTAGCTAATTTGATCAATTAAGTTAATATCAGTGACTGACTTAAAAGTAATAGAAAATAATTATGTTAAAACAATTATGCTTAAACCTAATTAACATATTTTTGAAATTATAAGGGTAAAAAGAAGAAAGGTGGATGCATTCGGCCATTTTCTTGCAATATGAGAGGGGACGAATATCGAAGAAAAGAGAGAAGCGAGAAGAGAGAGGAGACTTTGAAGTTGGAGTTTATGCAGAAGTTTAGGATGATGAAGCCATGAAATCGAGTTGTTTGAATAATTGATAAAAGCTAATCCCATGGATGTAATAAAAGCAGGAAAATCATTAAAATAAAGATAATATTGGTGTAATCTAATGAGTGCTACTTATCGATGAATTTAGGGTTAATGCAGTCAAGAGAAATCATAAGTCGTTGCGTCGTTAAATTTGGTAGTTTGATGATATCGATGATGAAATAGATGATATTGAATAATGAATGTGGTTGTTATGATTGATTTGATAATAATTGAGAACACAAAATCAAATTGCTTTGAAGACAAAAAAAATGATGCATTGGATGATTGAAGGCATCAAAAAGTATCTTAATTTGATGATTAAAGCTGTGATTTGATAATTAATAAATTATAGAACAATTTACATAAAATTCATGAACTAGGTGACCATTAAAAAAATTAGATTTGATATGATAACTTATCTCCAAATCATTATAACTTATCTTATGATATGATATTTGAGTTTGTTGAAAGTTTTGCTATATGTTCCCCATGTTATGCGAAGAAATTCTAAGAAAAAATAACCATGAACTATATGATTATTGAATATGTTAAAGTGTCAAATATCGATAAGCTAAATTGAATTTCAATAAATATATGAAAATATAAATAATTATTTAATATATTCGTTACACTAATCGATTTTGACTCTTTCAATACCATAGCGATTTATAAAAGAATCGATCACTTTATAAAAATTGTACTTTAAATTAATCTAAGGAAACAGTGCAATCATCGTTACGAATGCAAGTTATGTGCTAGGGAGGAGTTGAAGCTTTTGATTCGTTAGTTAGGAAACGAGACATAGTGTAACATCTAGATCTTAATTCGAAGGAAAAAATTCGGTCGAGACTCTTTCGTGATTTATGAACGTTTAGAGTTTGAAGACACTGTCTGCTCTTCGTTTCATTTGCTATGTTATATGCTAGAATTAAATACATGTTCGAATTTAGTTACTCGAACTTCTCTTGAAAGTAGGTTTATTCCAACATACTTAATATCATTTTTTTTAATAAATTACTATTATTTGATCATTGTTACTCACCTCAAGCGATCAATCTCTTTTCGTGATTTCAGTTGTTGTTGCTGCTGCTATTTGGTCGATCCATTTTGCTGTTGCTACCACGTGATTCTAGTTGATCTTCCGATGTCCATTTTTGTTTCCTCCCCGAAGTTTTCTATTGATGCCTAATGAGTTGAGTTGTTAGTTTTGTTTGTTTTTTCTTTTGCCGCTCTTCTATTTGAGTTTGGATTATGTTCTCTCTTATTTGGGCTTTTTGTGCTTTGGTCAATCAACATGTTGGCTTTCCATCTTTGTTCTTTTTGCTCGGGTTTTCTGGGGTGGTCAGACTTGTAGATTTCCTCGGCCCCGGCTCTCGTCTCCAGTTTCTTGTATTTCGATTTTGCTTTAATTTAATTTACCTTTTAAAAAAAAGATAATGTTAAGCATGCAATTACAGCGAGGAAATCGAGGTAATTATTGAAAACAAAATTAACATGCTTCATCAACAAACCTTATTATATGAGCTTGGACCCATAATCCGAGTAACGCTTTTTGTTCACATGAATTTTTGTTCTTGACATTCATACACAATTATCAGACTTTGTCGGATACAGTTTATACATTCCTAGGCACACCCATGTGTGTCATATATGTAGTCCTTGTTTCTGAAATTTATGCATAATTTCCTATTCTTTTTAAATTTAATTTAGTGTATAAACTTTTTGTAGCTTATTTTCAAAACTTGCGGTGTTAAGTAGAGAGAAAAACTCTCCTAAAAATAGTCTATTTTCTACTTTCCAATTGATGAGGCATTACGAATTTTCACTAATCGATACAATTTCAGATGATTAATTTAGGTATTTAATTACTCACTATATATAATCTTCAAATAATTTAAATAATTTAATGCAAGTTTCAGGCATCGCCAGCATCGCAGAATGCATAAGAAACCCCTTTTGAAAAGTCTTTTCATCATGCCCTTCTGCTAACTTTTGCAGAAACCCTAACCCACCCATACTGCTGAACAAGATGACAAATTTTTATTCGACCCACCATTCTTACAGAGCCTGTTACTTTCTTCCACTTCAAATAGCCTCCTCTCCTACCTGTTGCCCAGAGCCCTTGCTCAGCGAGCGCCCCCAAAAGACTCGTTTCTCAAACTTCAATGCAAATTATAGAAAAAAATACTTAAGTATCGATATACTTTTCAAATGTTAGGCAATTTCAAACAGCACGATTGAATTATAAAATTACGTGTTCATTTATGGGTATTTTCCACATGAATGTCATCTTGATTTTGGTTAGCAAACTATTCATGTAATTTTTTTGAACTATACAGTGAATTTTGTCGCGCGTATCCTTAATTTTTGCAAAGAATTTTTTATTTAAATCTTGATGGTATTTCTTCTCGTTTCTCTTAATATAATAGGAACAGCAATTATGTAATGACATATAACCGGAGCAGTCATGTAGCATTGCAATAAAGAAACTAAATGAAAAGTAACCTTGAGAAGTGTTAAGCTTTGGCAGCGTGCAGATGTGAAGTAAAAGGCAGTGAAAAATTCCACGAAGTGAAAAAGTCACTTCATCTATTTTTCTGCATCAGCTATGGGGGTTGAAGAAGGTGGCTGACAACCCACCGGGTGCAGGCGTTTGTAAGGTCAGAGAGGCCACAGCTGGCGTTCTCCGCCGCACAAACCTGCCAGAAACAGTCGCCGGTGGAATCACCTGCTGGCCTCTCTCAGCTCCAGTGGCGCTATCTGGTTTGTAAGCTGGTCTGGTTGATGCCCCGCATTTGCCTCGAGAAGCCCCACTCTGCACGCCCTCTCGCCCGCCACGGCCTACCCCTTCTCGAGGATGGCAGCTAATCTAATCCAACTTCAACAGTTAAATGACTGAACTTGGAAGAACAGATCGCTCTAGGATTTGAAATTTATCGACAAAGCATGATCTTTGACGAAAGTACATATTTCCACAGCTATTTTTGCAGGAGTTTTGGGTTTAAATCAATATTTTTGAAATGTCTTAATGCATGTCACGGGCTTCATATGATAAAATATCATCATGTTCTTACATTTAATCAACAATTTCTATGATATTGAATTAAAAATGATTGGTTTGAGCTTTTGCGAGTAAGTGGGGTCCATGCCACCCATGCCTATAAAACCAAAACCTCAGAAGGAAGCTTGATAATTCAAAACCCTTGGAAGAAACCAAGCCTACCAAAAAGTTATAAATCAAGAGTCTTGAAAAACTCTACGAATCATCTCTCTCTCTCTCTCTCTCTCTCTCTCTCTCACGAGTCGTCTTTGTTTCTAGTCAGCCAAAACGGGTCTTCCACTGTGGATGCTGGGGTTGGATTTTGATCGGTTGCTCGCCGACATGAATCGCTTGCTTTCTTTGCTCTTTCACCAGGTATTATGCGTCTCCTTTTGGTGTCGTGAAAGAAACGAAACATCTGAGATTTTAGTCCAAGTTATCAAGCTATCATAACCATGATATGACCGTACTCTCTCTCTCTCTCTAGGGGGTGTTGGATGAACAATTCTTGCAGCTTCAACAGCTTCAAGACGAAAGCTCTCCTAACTTTGTTTCTGAGGTCGTTAACATCTATTTTCACGAGTCTGAGAAGCTCTTACGAAACCTTAGAGCATTGCTGTAAGTTCGCTCTGTCTCTCTCACCCTCCTCTTTCTCTCTCTAAACTTTTACCCGTAAATTTGATCTGTTCAAACGCTGAGTGTTTTCTCCGAGGTTCATTTCAATTTCGGTCGTAAGACCATTGAATCATCGATCATAGTCTGCATCTGTGTACGTACATGCTACATTTACTTTCGTTCAATATCAAGCTTCAGAGACCGAAAATATAGGGTTTTATGATTGGACAGGATGGATCGAGAGATCTCGGACTACAAGAAAATAGGAATCCATTTGAATCAGTTCATGGGCAGCAGCTCGAGCATTGGCGCTAAGAGAGTCAGAAATGTATGCGTCGCCTTCCGCTCAGCTTCTGAGATAAACAACCGCGCAAGGTGAGAGCCTATGTTTTCTACATCAGTTTAACCTAGTTGTGCTCTTAATATTTACGACATGAAATAGATAGAAATCTTAGAACTTTTATAACTTCTGGGCGTTGTGTTTTTTAGGTGCTTGAGGGCCTTAGAGGTGCTAGAGCACGAGTACTGCTACCTGAAGAGCAAGCTGCACGAACTTTTCCAAGTAAATCTTGATCTGAACAGGATCAAATCCCTTCCCATCTGGCAGATATAAAAGCATGGAATTTAAGTTCATCTTTATTGATATTTGGGGGCTGATTAAATGGCAATGGTACAGATAGAGCAGCAGAGAGTGCTGGCAGCTGGGGTTAGGTACCCAATGCAGAACTAAAAGCAAGCAATCTTAAAGAGAGCGGAGAAAATAAACAGCAAGTATTGGCTCAAGTAAGGGAGGGTTGGAAAGAGACCAATCTGGAGTCGTTCGTTGTAGAGGAATTGGATTGTTCAAGTCAATGAATGTGTAGTTAATGGCGAAGGCAGTTCTTGATTTTCGTATCTCGAGTCGGAAGTCGATGAATAAAGCTGTCATTTTCATTTTCTTTATGACTTTTACACTTGTCTTGTTCAAGCCCTAATCTCTGTACTTGATTCAGCATCAACACACTCCCATGAGAATCCAGTTGCAGCGAGAGAGAACAATTTAACTCCGTGTTCTTGTTAACTAAGATAAAAGATAAAAGAATAGTAGAACGTAGCGACTAAAATCGGTCTTTTGTTTGAGAATCAGAACTCCAGATCGACCCCCAACCTGCAATCGATTTTAAGATCCGACTAGAAAATTTTGTTTGGGTCCGTCTTTTCAGGTATCACGCTCTCTAAAAAGAATATCAAATAAATGATCTATTAAATTACATCCAACCAAGAGATGCCCAAATTAAAAACCATCATAGTTAACTAATTAACTTACATCTAATCCATATAATTCAGAATATATTGCAAGTGCTTCGACAAAGATAATATCCCAAAGGGTCAGGGATTGAGATAAAAAGATATGCTTGGCTTCCGAAACTCCTTTTAATTATACGATACTATCTAGTTTTGCTATTATTTTGCCAAAACAACGTGCTATACTAGCTTGTTATTTAATGCTACATGTAAAGTTTCGCCCCAAAACCACCATTTTCTAACGTGGGAATGGTCACGTCACTTGATATTTTGGTTCGACAAGTCATCACAAGAATGCATTTTCACAAGTATAGGATTTCAAGTATGCATTAAATACACACGTCCGGCCTATCTGCCTGGAAGGCCAGCCAAATACATCAGCTTTCCCGTATTAAAACTTAATAATCTTTTAAGGAATCGATTAAATTTGTTTAACTTTTATAGTTTAGAATGTAGGTCGTAAGGATGATTCATTTCAGTCTAAATATAGCATGATTACAACCATTTTCAGGGTATGGAATATTTAAAATTATTTTTTTACTTCTCCAACTAGAAAAAAGAATTGCTGTCACCTAGATTCGATCCTTTTGCTTTATTAGCGATATAAACTTAATATAATGATTAAATATTGTTCTAATTATTACTTTCTAATTTAGAATTTTTAAATTAAACGCAGCAAGCTTAAAGCTACAGCTACAGATTTTAGGACCAAAACGATCAACGTTTCTTCAGAGAAGAAAAGTATAACCAGAATTGTGTCCAAAAGGGTAAACCATGAAACAAAAAAAAAAGAATCTATTCCATTCACGTCGAACAATTTACCCCAAAGTCTTGTAAATTTTACAAAGAGCTAGGAATCTGCATTCCCACATCACCTTTCGTTCCAAGAATTCTTTCTAGTTTCTTTGAGTTAAGTAGCATCGGCCAAGAACACACGAATTTCTGCGAAGTGGAAGCTCTTACGTTTCTCTTTTACCATAGCAGATGAACTTCTCCTCCTCCCTTTTGTGCCTTCTTCTTGTTTTCTCCTTATCCCTCGATGGTTTGTGCAGCCTTGTTTGTTTTAGGTTTTATTTACTATTATGAATTGATTTTTTCTGTTTTTCATTTGGCTAACTATTGCGTTCATAAGTTACGAATAACGAAAAGTTTGAGCTTTATCTTGACATTCTCTCCCCGCTTTAAACTAGTTTTTTATGTTCAGTTTCAAGAGCAAAGGAATCTACATGGACGTATGGAGTAAACTACGGCAGAATTGCTGATAATTTACCTGCACCGGGAAGCGTAGTGACACTGCTGAAAGCTGCAAAGATTAACCACATCAGAATCTACGATGCGGCTCAAGAGGTCCTCACCGCATTCAAAGGGTCAGGGATCGAGATCGTGGTCGGACTCGGAAACGAATATCTCAAAGATATAAGCATTGGAGAAGATCGAGCAATGACTTGGATCAAGGAGAAGGTTCAGCCTTACCTCCCAGGAACCCTAATTCGAGGGATTGCTGTAGGAAACGAGGTTTTAGGAAGCTCCGACATGGAGCTATGGGAGGTTCTTTTGCCTGCGCTTAAGAACGTCCACAGTGCCCTCGATCGGATTGATTTATCGGACACGATACAGCTCTCTAGCCCTCACTCTCAGGCTGTGTTCGCAAACTCATTTCCACCATCTTTGTGTACTTTCAGGGAAGATATTCTTCAGTTCATGAAGCCTCTCTTGGAGTTCTTCTCGCAGACTGGCTCCCCATTTTTCGTCAATGTGTATCCTTTTTTGGCGTACAAGGGTGATCCTGAGCATATTAACCTAGGCTATGCTCTCTTCAAGAAAAACCCTGGAGTTTATGATGCAAAGACCAATCTGCATTATGATAACATGTTTGATGCACAAATTGATGCAGCCTATGCAGCACTCGAGAAAGTCGGATTTGGAAAAACGGAAGTAATTGTTTCGGAAACCGGCTGGGCTTCTCGAGGAGACGATAACGAGGCAGGAGCCAATCTGAAAAATGCGCTGGCCTATAATCTCAATTTGCATAAGAAGTTGACTAAGAAGAAGGGCACACCATACAGGCCAAAGATTGTATCTAAAGCTTATGTGTTTGCTTTGTTTAATGAGAATCTGAAACCAGGGCCAACCTCTGAGAGGAACTTCGGCTTGTTTAAGGCAGATGGAAGTATTTCGTATGATATTGGATTCACAGGGCTAAAGCCTGCTTCTTCCTCAGCATCTTCATTATTTGTTCGTTTTAAGGTATGTTCATAACAATTCAACTATCGAAAATGTTTTCGCATTAAACGATGAATTTTCTTCATGGTTCGAGTGCAGGATTTGAAAGACCAAAGCGGGTTTAGATCATGTTTCGCATTGTTTTTCTCGAACTATGGAGCTCTTCTGTTTCTGCTTCTGGCATCCTAGTGTGAGCTGGACTGCAGTTAAGGCAGAAAAACCAGACGTTTTAGGATTTGGGAAAGCTTGAAATCGGGGATTGTTATGATCTTCACTAATACCATAAGTATTATTTTCTATCATTTAATAAAAATACTTTCATAAACATAATAATTTAATAAAAATAATTTCAATAACATAATAACTTTCCACTCGTTTTTTCTCCGCTAAACTTAATAAATAACACATCATATTTCATTCATACATACAGAAAGTATTAACCAAATACACGAACTTTATTCAATTGACCAAAGCCAATTTCTTCATATGAGATTCTGATGGTGACTTGACACGGGTTGCGAGTCCAAACGATTGAAGAAGCGAAATGAGCCACCAAGTGGCGTCAATTCGAAGGCATGGTGATTATTGTGCCATCCCTCCCCAAATGCCAGTATCCCCACCAACCTGCAGGCAATAAACTCATCCTTTATTGAGTTTCACGTACAAAGTAGAAGAAGTAAAGGCGTATAAATACCAGTTGTTTTTAGACAAGTCTCCCGTCTTCCATTCTTCCGTCCCCCATACATGGCATACTGAGTTAACCATAAAGGTTATGTGAAGAACGAACACTGTCCGTACACCCTACAAGATAGGGACACAGATTTATGTGAAATTTACAGTAAAAAGTTGAAGTACAGTATATACTCTATGTACAGGAAATTATATACCAGTCCCCAGACAAGATAGGGAAGCCCTCCTTTGATATAAAGCAGAACACCAGCGGCATAAATGTGTAGCATGTAAGTCTTTCGAAGAAACCTATAAAACCTTTGTTTCTGCAGATCACCCACGTTGTCTGGTTCTCCATACTTATTATAGGCTGTAAAGAATTTTCCATAAACCCTCTGCGTGCTGATATGAGTTTTCTTGTCTTTTACGTTCTTCGGAATAACCTTTCTCGTCAATAGACCCTCTGCATACTGTGAGGGTCTTTCTCTGTATCCACGAACTGATGGTGACATCGATGCGTACTCACTCAGTCAATTGGATCACCCTGAAGTTAATAATAAACGAGAAAGAAATAAAATTTTAAATTCTGGAGGTTAAGCAGGGAAAATATGAAAAATGGACCTGAAATGCATGAACTCCGCAGTAAGCAAACGAATACTCGAGCAGTTTTGGGAGCCTGAAACTCCGGTGGGCGAGGTTTCTGTGATAACTGAGAGTGATACCCAGCAAACCAGTGATTACGTAGAGGGAAAAAGCAAGACAAAGTGCGTTCCAGCTGACATAAAACTGGGCCAAAACGGAGAGAAAATGCATGAACAGCATGCCGTTGGCCGTCCGGCGATCTATCTTGCTCCATTTTCTTCTCGGGGTGGGGTTCTTGGCCGCCCCCATGGACGCTGCACCAGCTACTGGGAATTTATTGAGAGCTAAATAGAAAATCGTCTATGGCGTTTTTGAATCTTATTTAGTTTTAGTTCAATAATCTCACTAACTACTTCCCCTTTTTATAAGCAATTTCAGGTTCATCCAATGAACGCATTACTTCTCATACTTAGCCAAAACGCAAAGCACAACGCATGGAAGACATGTCATTGGCCGTTTTCTATCTAAGTTGGCCTGTATGTTTTTAATTTTTAGATGAACACAGCATGTGAAATTAAATATCGTTAGCAAGGGAAAGAATTGGAGAATATAAAACCCAAAGCTTTAATTTCATAATATTTTGGGTAGTTTTTAGCAAGAGAGAGATTTTGGAGTTTAACAAAAATGCAATTCATCAAGGGTAATGTCGTGACGAAATTGAAAAGTTTAAGGTGTCAATTGATAATGTTTCTGTCATGTTTTGTCCATTTTGATAATTAAATTACTATTTCGTAACCCTTTTCATTTTTTGACATTAAATTGATAATTCATTAATATTTATCATTTTCATGGATGTGCACATTCAAATCAGACAAAAACCAAATATTTTAGTTTAGTTTTGTTAATTAAGTTCCATATTTATTTATTAAAACCACTAAATTTGACTCGGACTGCTAAGAAATTTGTATATCGAATTTGTATTTTTCTTTTATTAAATTCTAGTTTTCTAATTAAGACTTTTATTTAAGTTTGATCTTTTATATGCTTACAAAACCGACTAACAATACTATACTCTGATATTGCTTTTCATTAACACAATTTATAACTTTCTAAAGGTAAAGGTTACCGCCGCTGTTGAATACGAATCTGTCAGAACAATTCCTAGTGAAAACAATTCGACGTCGAGGCTCGTGTAAAATCTCAGGCCAAATGCGGAGTTTTCTGATAACAGAGAAATCCCACTATTTTTCTTCCACTCCGCCTGAGATGCCTGGAATCCTGGTTGAATCAATCTAATCAATTCCCTGCCGGCGACGCAGTACTGGAGGAGAGGTAGAAGAAAGCAACTGTAAATTACCATTTGCGTAAACTCTTCTTTTGTTTTCATGAAAATGCTGAAAAACTAGTGCAGAATTCTCATAAATAAACATGCATAAACATCGTCATTACTGAATGAAGATTTGCTTCCAGTGTTGAGTTGCAGAAGCAAATAGACGAAGAAGATGGCTTTCTCTTTCTGTATCAACGGCCAAAATGTCGACATGGAAATCTACGAATAATTGTTAAGATCGGCGTAGAAGGGTCACAATAAGATAAAGAAATCTGCCATTAACGTTGACTTTCAATGGGAATAATTTTGGCTTGTAGGTGCGGTTGCCACAGTTCATCATGTCCATTGTGAGAGGAGGGTTTGTGGGTGGCCTTATTCTCATTTTTTTTTCTTGATTAAATTGAAGTTTTGTCCGACCAAACGGTCAAACCTCACCCAACATTCAGAGAAAATGTACTAGATAAGAAACATGCTCCACGTTCTAGGCAAAGTCAATGTCTCCAAGATCTCCGATGTCTGTCATGTCTATTTGCTTTCCAATTCTCTTCTTATTGCTCTCTTCGCTCCCTTTTTCTCACCAGAAGAAAACTGCCTACAAAGTACTCGAAGAATACGACTTCCCGGTCGGGCTTCTTCCCACCGGCGTCGAAGGGTATTCGTTAAACAAATCCAGCGGCGATTTCTCTGTGTATTTCAACGGATCTTGTTCTTTCTCCGTCGATAGCTACAAGCTCAAGTACAAGTCGACCGTTACCGGTACCATATCCACCGACAAGCTCTCCGGGTTGAGTGGAATTAAGGTTAAGGTCTGGTTTTTCTGGCTTAACATCGACAAGATCACTCGGGACGATGATGAGCTGAAGTTCAGCGTCGGAGTCAAAACTGCTGATTTCGCCGTCAGTAAGTTTGACGAGAGTCCGAGCTGCGGATGCGGATTCGATTGCGAAAATGTGGGCGGAAGAAGGATCAAGCCTAAGTTTTTAGTTTCTTCATCTTGACTTTTGATCGAACTAAGATCGAGCTGTTTTTGAGATTTTGAGTGCTTCTTGACTTGCAGCTGAAACTGTGAGTCTCATTTTCATCATGCATCTTCTTTTGAATAAACTAATCATAATTATTTAATTACACGAATTGTAGAAGAGAAATATCTCGTCAATGTCAAATAACCTGAAATAATGACAGAGAAAAAAAGCGACTTCTTTAACTCAAACTAATTAGACAGAACAGTTAAATTGTAAAAATACCGTGTCCTTTCTCCCTCTTCTTTCTCCTCTCTCTCTCCTTCCAATCTCCCGTCTCCGCCGCCGATGCGCGGACGGCGTACCGCTTCCCGATCGGTGTTCTTCCAAAAGGCGCGTTGGGCTATGAGCTGGACCGAAGCACGGGTAAATTCAAGGCCTTTTGGAATGGTTCGTGCGGTTTCTCTCTCGAGGGTTCGTACGCGTTGAGTTATAAATCTACAATCGGTGGCTACATATCCGAAAAGAAGCTTACGGGTCTGAGCGGGGTGAGCGTGAAGATCTTGTGAGAAACGGTGAAGGTGCTTGGATTAATTTGGTTGAATTTGACCTACTCGTGACTTGGCTTAAACTAGCCCGGTGGCCCTATTTTGAAGCAACAAATGGTTCTATTTGCGCCAATTATGTAAGCAATAGTTTTAACTTCAAAATTGGTCCATTTTTCTTTACTTATATGCTCTAAATAGTTTATAAACATGTTTAATCAAGTAACACGTGTCTATTCTATTTTAAATTCACATGAGTACCCCTTTTTAGAACGTTACTGAACATTAAATTCACTTGAACTTACATGTTTAATCAAAGATATTTAAATTCTGGACTTTCAACGGTCTAATTCTGGTCCAAAAATATGAACACCAAAATATTATGGTATGGTCTTATATTTCTATCAAATTGGACCAGCTCGGATCAGGAAAAGCCCAATGCTCAATTGATTTAGTGAGTAGGTTTTCTATAACTGTAAAGACGGTAAAAATTAATGTGTAAAAATTCGTGTAAATTTTTCGTGTTTGTTGACTAGTCGCATGTTGGATTTTTGACTAATAATTTGTCGGGTTTCGTTACGTGTAACGTTGAATATTCTCGGTCAAGAATTTGAATTTCGATCGAATCGTTGATTTTCAAATCGTAAATTTTGGACGTTTTGGATTTTTTCGGTTACGTGGAAACATAGTTATTTCGAATAATTGACGAGAAAGCCGAGAAGATTGAATCGGAAATTTAATAGTTATGGATCGGTTTTTATAATATAATTTTATAATATGATATATATTATTTATATTATATATAAAATGAAGAAGATGATAAAAACAGGAGAGAGAGAAAGAAACACTTACCTGAGTCGGCCGAGAGAGACACCGTTTAGGGTTTGAGCGATTTTCTTCGTTCGTCCACTAAATTCGACGATTCAAGCGTCTATACGTTCGTCTTCACGAGAGAAAGAAGTCTGTGCAAGAATCTTTGAAGGTAAGCCCGTATTTTGAGAGTAATCGGAGAAAAACCGCCGGTTGAACGTTTTGATATCGGTTTTTAAATCAGCAGTTTTTCTCGCGATTCTTGGTACCTTTGTGTTTGTCTCGTCGAGACGAGTGTTTTGATATAAAGTTTGTCGAAGTCGGAGGTCGGACGATCCGCGGGCGACGAAAAACGTCGTCGGAGCGGCGGTTCGGTGGGTCGGTGGCCGACATGTAATTTGTGGATTCGGTTGTTCCTTTATTTAGCCTTTGGGTCCGCCCGACTCTACTTTGGTAGATTTGGCCAACTGGCCTGCGTTTTCTGTTTCGGCCCTACTTCCAGTCGTGACAGAAACTCTAATCAAGTTGCGGCGATATCTGCTGTTGACTCCGAGCAATGACAAAGTGCTCTTCGAACAAATTTTGAGCTTTTTAATTCCAGCAATGATTTCTTCGAGCGATGACGACACCCCATTCTGAAGATTGATTCTAAAACAATTAAAATTTCCCCTTTTCTATGTATTCTTCTTCATCGCTTCATATTTATTGCCATAAGCGTTTTAATATTGACAAGTGGTTTATCTGATGCCTTTTTTGGTTTACTTGCAAGGTGCAGAAAATTGATCTTGTGCAATTTTCATTTTTTTTTTTGCAATTGTCATCTCTTGGTTTTGCTGGGAATCTTTCGATTTTGAATAGCTTTAATTTTAGTAATCTTCTTGTATTATTTTCATTTTGTAGGGGGTATTCTTCATAGTTCGTCGTTAGGTTGAAACTATCAAGCCTCAAGGTGCCTCNTTTTTTTTTTGCAATTGTCATCTCTTGGTTTTGCTGGGAATCTTTCGATTTTGAATAGCTTTAATTTTTAGTAATCTTCTTGTATTATTTTCATTTTGTAGGGGGTATTCTTCATAGTTCGTCGTTAGGTTGAAACTATCAAGCCTCAAGGTGCCTCCATACTGTACGTTGCAGGCCTGCAGCCATGGGGGAAAGAAAGAGGAGGGTTGGAGACGAAGAGAAAGGAAAAAGCTCCGTCAAGAAAAGCAAGAAGCTGCGGCGTTCCAGTACATATCCTCGAAAGGACACACGTAGCAAGATGAGGAGGGATAAGCGGAGTCCTGGATTTCCAACTTCGATTTGGAAGCCGTTGGATGACTTTAGATCCAAATCTGCACATGGTAGTGATGAAGCAATTGATTCAGATGAGGGCGAGATGTATGCCAATGATATTTATGAATATGAGCAGCCGATGGCTGAAGAAGAGTCCAAGAAGAACCGAAGATTTGACCCAGTTGAGAACTTTGAATACGAGCTGCCTGAGCAATTTGAGGTGTGTTTAATTTTCAGATTTGATATTTCATTGAGCCTTTTCCTTTAGTTATGTAATGAGTTTTTTATGTCACATTACGCCTTGGAATGATTCGATATCAGATTGTTGCGTTACATCTTTGGAATAATGAGATCTTAAATTTCAAATGATGTACCTATGTATGTCACTCTTGACTTTTTCAAAAAATAAATCTATTGTTTTGTTTTTCTGCTTTAGGATGAAAATGTATTATCAGATGATTTTGAAGAAAATGGAAGTGAAGACGATGATGAAATAAAAGTTATCAAAGACGAGAATGATGATGAAGTTGATAATGAAGATGAAAAGCATGCCAGGATGTTACAGGAGATCACTGGAATGCCTAGTCAAGCCTTCAAAGGTTACATTTTTTCCTTGCAATTGTCTATATTTATTTATTTTATGACCAGTTAAAACTGAATTGACATTTTTATGTGGATTTACCATTTTTTCTCATGTTTCTCAAGCCTTGCATTTGAAGATAGATATACTTGAGTGCCTGTTGCATACATAACAAATATACATGTTCTAGCATTTAGTATCCACTTAGTTTTGTTTATAAACATGATATTCTCTTTTGGTGAATGTTGGTGTATGTTTTCTTGCTAAACCCTCGTTTGCTATACTGAAAAAAAAAACTTTTGCTTTGTGCCCAAATCATTTATGAGATTCTGTAAATTAAGCATACTGTAAACTTAGGACTGCAATTGCTTTTGCGATCTGTTTTGGGAAAGACAACCTGATTTTTTTTTCATTTTTAGGGAGGAAGAGAAATGGTATTGTTGTATCAGAAACATACCCTGAGTCTGAATATAATCCCAATCAAGATGTTTTGTATGGAAATAGCCGCATCAGCATTGAAGACCTGCTTGACCCTCTCCATGAAAAGCAAGGTTACAGCAAACTTCGGAAGAGAGTGCAACAAATAGAAAAAAAATCTATTCCAACTCAAGCTCCACTTTCAAAAGTAGATCAAGAAAAGTCCGAAAGAATGGCAGCTTACATGAAATCGAAGAAAGAACTCACAATGTGGGAGCCCATAGTCAAGAGGAATAGGGAGGCGCCTACCATTAACTTTGATCATGAAGTAGATCTGAATTTTTCTACAGTAGGCGCTATAGCTTCGGAATACAAACCAAGGACTGAAATTGAGAAAAAAATTGCTTCACTAGTTCATGATGACAGGATTATGGAAGCTCATAGAAATGATGGTTCTAGACTGCTTGAACTTAACGACGTATTTACATTCTATTCATTCTTTATTTATATTTCTAATTGTTTATTAGATTTCATTTTTTTTCTTTTGTGAATACGCAAAATTGTGCATTTTGTTATTATTATAAGCAACATTTCTTGCTGCCACTGTGCAGCCTAAGAAATTGGCGACTGAGAAACTTTAGGCTTGGTACTAGAGAATAATTACCTTATCCAGCTTCTTCGAAGTGTGATTAGAGGGATTATAAGTATCAAAGAGTTAGCATTCTTTTTTCTTTCTTTTCATCATGCATTGTATCAAATGTTTGATTTTCTTGTGAAAACATGCTGCAGTTCCAAGTTTTTGTAGGTTAACTAACTGGAGAAAAATGTAAATATGTAATCCTTTTTTGAGGCTAGATCTCTTAAAATTTTCTATTTTCCTTGACCTATGAGAAGTAAATTGTATTTCAAGCATACAATTATAGCATCCTCTTGATATTTTTATTTTTTGGTCTTATGATGGATCATTAATCTTTTATGTTTATTGCTGTGATACATAAGGTTTCAGTTTGTAAACATTTCTTCATTTCAATGTTTCAGGTTTCTTTTGAGGATGAAAAAGAGCGCCATAATCGTATAGCTAAGATGCGCAGCCTCCTTTTTCGCCATGAACTGAAAGCAAAACATATAAAAAAAATCAAATCCAAACTGTACAGACGTTTGTTAAATAAGGACTCAAAAAAGGGTGCTTCACAAATAAGCACAGACCCCAAAGCTGCTAAGGAATTGGCCATGAAGCAAGAGTTTAAAAGAGCAGAGGTTATTTTTCACTATTGATTGATTGTATTAACTTTTGTCTGCACTTCATACATTTTTAATTACAACCATCTTTATTTGATACTTGTAGTTATTAGCTCTTTGTCCATTTTTATATTAATCTAGGAGCGGATGACACTGAAGCATAAAAACAGCTCTAAGTGGGCGAAGCGCATTTTAAGTCGTGGTCTGAATTCCCAAGATGAAAATACTAGAGCTGCCATTACTGAACAACTGAACCAGCATGCTCTCTTAACTCGAAAGATGAACTCTATGAAGGATGGTAGCAGCAGCAGCAGTAGTGAGGAAAGTAGTGATGAGGATGAGCTAGATGAATGCAAAAATGGTTCAGCACAAGCTGGGGATTTGAAGTTGATAGAGAAAGCAAAAGAAAAGGCCTTAAAAAAGTTAGATGAAGAGGATGATACACCCAATACGGGATTGCTTTCATTGCCCTTTATGGTAAATCCTGGTCAATTTAGAGAGACTGAAGATGTTTCATTTACTTTTCCTACACAGTTGAGCATCTAATGCTAGAACAAAAAAATCTCGTCCCTTTACACTTAATGAAATAAGATATTGAAACAGTTCTCATTATTATGTTTGTTGAGAAGGCTAGTGTCATGGAGAGAAAAAAAGTATTCGGAAAATTATTTAAGGATTATTTGTTTAACACGTTTGTTGGTTTTTTTCAATGTACCACTATGAATGAAAATTTTTATTATGTTCTTTTTGTTTTGTAAATAGGTCCGTGGGCTGAAGAAAAGGAAAGATGCAGCTGCCGAAGAAGGTCAACGTGTTATTGAAGAGTTTGAATCCATGTCAAGACAACTTGAGGATTCAACTGCAGCTCAAAATAAGAAATCTGGTAAAGTGAGTGGTAGAATGATCTTTGGTGTGGACAAAACAAAAGCTGCTCCAAAACCAGCAGTTAAAGTTAAAGTGGACAATTATTATGGTCAAAGCGATAGTGAAGATGACCATGAAGGTGATGAAGGTAGCGATGCCGAGAACTTTGACAGTAACAATGTCTTGAAGGTTTCAAATGATGCCATGACACATGATGAATATTCGAAGATCGATCAAAATTCCATTTTAAAGGTTACATTATTATTTGGTTGTTTTTTTTTTCCAATTATTACCTCTTTTGTTCCTTTTGAACAAAAAGTTTATATTTTAATACTTTTCAGAGTTTTGATGAAACTGTGCGAGATCCAGGTCCCAAAACCTCATACGAAGTTTCTATGTTTGTATCTAACAATTGGAAAAAGGTAAAACCTGATAATTTTTCATGGCATTCAATTAAATCAACCAATTTTTCTTGCAGCTAATTTGTAATTATGTATGTATACGAGAGCAGGTAGGACGTGAAATGGCAGTGGATGTTGCTACAAAAATCTTTGCAGTGGCTTCAAAACCTGTTTTGGAAAAGAAACATCCTAAGGTAAGCTTCTTAGTTACCAGAATACAACTTTCGTTTGAATTTTTGTATCCTTTGCTCACGTTGTTTGTGGTTATATAGGAAACCATGGAAGTATTGGATAGTGGCATTGGCACAGATGATGAAGAGCCGATGACGTCGCCTGGTCCAAAAGACTCTTATGATCTTCCATCTCAAGCTGAGCTAATTCAGCAGGCTTTTGTGGGGGATGATGTGGAGGAAGAGTTTAAGAAGGAAAAGGAAGAGATTTTGAATTTGGAAAATCCTGAACCAGAGAAGCCTGTTTTACTTCCTGGATGGGGTCAATGGACTCAGTTACAGAAAAGGAAAGGAGCACCTTCTTGGATGACAAGACAATACGCAGACTCAAAGAAGAAGAGGGAAGAGGCTCTTAAAAAGAGGAAGGATGCTCAGCTCAAACATGTTATTATATCTGAGAAGATCGATAAAAAGGTCAGTCCAATTACTTGAAACTGGATATTGTTTATATATAACCCTAAAATTTTGATATTTGCATTTTTGATAAATTTGTTCCACGGATATCTAATTTGGTGTCCTGGTTATTAATAGTCTGAGAAACTTCATACGACTGCACTACCTTACCCATTTACATCCAAGGAAGTTTTTGAACAAAGTATTCGGATGCCCATTGGACCGGAATTCAACCCAGCAACAGCTATTGGAGCTCTCAATCGTCCCGAGGTGATTAACTGCATGCCACATTCCAAAAATACAATAGGGTTCGGCACATCATTCTCTGTCATTGCTTACCTTGAATCCCTTTTGCTTTTGCAGGTTATAAAGAAACCCGGTGTGATAATCAAGCCAATCGAGTTCGTCGAAGTGAACTCTCAAGAAAAGGGCGAGGAGCGCACTTCTGGTGGACCGAAGAAACAGAAGAGGAAAAGTGTGAAATCGATCAAAATGACCAAGAGGCCCGTAAGAAAAGTAAGATGATTGCCTTATTCAGAAAGTACTGCATCAAACCCGAAGTCAAATTCGAAGCATTTCCATCACATGCCTTCAAGTGAATTGGACATCTTTGAATGAGGTAATAGAGAGAAACTATTTAATTTATTAGATTAAGAACCACTCGAATATGCTCGAGATTTTGTATTCAATACGATTCATTACATTTGATACGAAAGTACTCAAAACTTAATTCGATTTTCTTCAAATTTCCCTCTACTGTCATAGGCTAGCCTTCATACTACCCGGTTTTAAATTCAGTATAAAAATGCTCCGAAAGCTAGCGAAATTGCGGTCACCTGCTCTTCGAATTGGTGCAAAATGTGTAGGGAAATTGACTGTCTAGATTGAGAGGTGTTTCAGTTGATTTGCGAACCTAAGTTTATAATTTTGCCCGTAAATAAGGTTTTCTTGTTAAAATGGATAAATTTGTAGTTAAATTAATTTAAAGATAATTCTAAAAAGGTTAAAAAAATAAAAACGCAGTAGGTGGCAAAGGAGACGACGTCCGTAGCTTATCTCTCTGAAACTCATCTTCTGAGCTTCAGCCATGGAAAACAACGCCGGAAAGCTCGAAGATTCTGAATCCATCTCCTCGGACGACCGAAACCCAGCTCTTACCGTTATCCCTTCCAACCCTCTTGCCGCTGCTTCTCTCTCCCTTTCTCTCTCTGCCGTCTTACCCACCAACTTTTTCCTTGACCGCCGAATTTCTGCTTTGTTTTCTCAGCTCCCCGGCAAAGTTAAAGTCCCTACGCAAGCTTCTTCTCTTGCTCATCTTTCTCTCGCTTCCTCCACTGTTTGTCCTTCCAAAATCTCTTTCAAATCTTCCGTTTCTTCCAATCCCCTTCACAACCCTCTTTCCTTGGGCCCGCGCCGCCCTTTGGATCCGTCGAATGGAGCGGCGATTCGGCGAACTTCCATTGTTTGGTTTCGGAATGATTTGAGAGTCCACGATAACGAGTGCCTCAACACTGCCAACAATGAGTCCATGTCCGTTCTGCCGGTGTACTGTTTCGATCCGCGAGATTATGGTAAATCTTCTTCTGGGTTCGATAAAACTGGGCCCTATCGTGCTACATTCTTGATTGAATCAGTTTCCGACCTCCGGAAAAACCTTCAGGCGAGGGGGTCAGATCTTGTTGTGAGAGTTGGAAGGCCGGAAACTGTTTTGCTTGAATTAGCAAAGGCCATTGGTGCAGATGCTGTGTACGCTCATCTTGAAATTTCCCACGATGAGGTCAAGGCAGAGGAGATGATTGAGGCGACAATGAAGGAAGAGAATGTGGAGGTGAAGTACTTTTGGGGAAGTACTCTATATCACGTTGATGATTTGCCATTCAAATTAAAGGAAATGCCTACGAATTATGGAGGTTTCAGAGAGAAGGTTCAGGTATTGAATGTGAGGAAGACAATAGAGGCATTGGACCGAATTAAGGGATTGCCGTCTGGCGATGTAGAGGCCGGAGATATTCCTTCTCTTGGGGATTTGGGACTAAATCCATCAGCAACAATGGCTCAGGTTTGTGTTCATTCTCCGTGTTCAGTACTGAGTAAGCGATGGGAGGTTATTGTGAAGTTAAGAAACAGATAAACACTTGATAAGACTTCTAGATATTGGCCACCAGAGAGAATGAACAATGGGAGGATCTTGGCCAGCTTTGAAATGAAGAAGACATTATGAAAGTGATCATTTTAACCTGTCGTTAACGCCCATGGTCGTGTTGTTGTATAGGATGGAAGGCCCGGTGCCAATGCTTTTATGGTAGGAGGAGAAACCGAAGCCCTACAGAGGCTCAAGAAATTCGCTTCAGAATGCCAAGCACAACCGCCTAAGGGCTCAAACAATGGAAGAGGTAGCATTTATGGTGCAAACATCTCCTGCAAAATTTCTCCATGGCTAGCTATGGGTTGTCTTTCTCCTCGTTTTATGTTTGACGAGTTGAAGAAAACTGCACCAAGGTTTGCCTTAAGATACCGCTCCTGTTTCTCTTTCGTTTTTAAAACCTAGCTTGAATGATGTTCATGAACCCGATGGTTGAATTCATAGATCTATTTCGGCTTCCTCGAACAGAAACAATGGTGGTAATGGCTCTGGATCTAACTGGTTGATGCTTGAATTAATGTGGAGGGATTTCTTCAGGTAAACTTTGTAGAGCTTTCTTCATTTGTTCTTCCCTTGTGTACTATTCTGTGATAAGTCACTTTGTACCCAGATAATCAATTTCGAGTAGTTTTTAATTTATTTATTTGTTCTTTTTATGATGGAAATGCAGATTCATTACCAAGAAATGTAATTCTCCCAAGAAACAACTCGACGCCACTCCAATCACAGCCTGCACTGGTACCTCGGCTTAAAGAGACTGGTATTTTTGTGCCTGAGAGGTTAAATATCTTATAATCAAATCGATCTCAATCCTGTTTATCAATATCTCAGCTCTAGTCGTTAGACTGCTATTCAAAATTTGAGTTGAAATTTGTTTGGTACTATTTCTCATATGGAGAGAGCCTTGAGCTCTCAAGAAATTGGAAATTGATCATTTTGGTTGCCATTTGCTGGGGCTATTTAGCTTGCTGATTTTGAGTTATATTGATTTATTTGCTTGAAATTGCTGCATAAAATGAGTTGCCCTCCTTATGATCACAAATCAAGTACTGTAAAGTTTGAGGAATAAATTGAAATCAAGTCAGAATCATGCCATAGATTAGTAGGTAATTACAAAATAGAGATGAATGATCGATCTCTTGCAGCCAGATTTGACTAAAAAATTGCACAAAAAACTATGCTCTCTGTTTTAGAAGAGGATAACAGAGGATTTGGCCGTAACAACAATCATAAATCGATAAAAAAATGCTATTAATTTCTACCAATAATCTTTACAAGAACAAGATCCTTCCTTGAAATGGTGAAACCGATTACGATCTCGAACAACGATTTCCCGGTCGAACGCCGAAGATATCATCTTTACAGCCTCATGGCAATCGATGCATATCCTCAAATTCTTGATAACTCTAATGGGCGTACCTGGCAATGTCTTCAAAAGGCAGAAAGCAATTGCCAACTTCTCACTGTGGTAGTTCAAAGCCAACTCTCTTCCTTCTTCGTCCAAGTCGAGCAATATCTCCTTTGTGTTTCCGATGAACCCTATCGACTTTATCTTCCTCATAATCTCCTCGACCATTTCGTAGATTTTTGGGTATTCCGCATGAGAATAATCGCCCACGAAGAACTCGTGGAGTTTTCCTTCAATCTCGACCAAACTACAACCAGGAACTTTCTTTACTCCGTTTAACGCCATTAGATTCCTCACACGTCTAACTTCATTCCAATGTCCCTTTTTCGCATATATGTTCGATAGAAGTATATACGCACTGCTGTTTGTACGATCCATTTCGATCATTTTCACGAGAGCCATCTCACATGTTTTGATGTCCCCATGCGTTCTTGCTCCGCTCAGGAGAGCCCCCCAAACGACCACATCGGGCTGCACGGGCATGTTTTTGGCCACATTCTGAGCTTTTTCTAAAAGACCGGCTCTACTGTATAGGTCGACCAGGCAGCCATAGTGTTGAATTTGAGGAACAATGCCGAATTCCGAGCTCATTTTTCCAAAATACTCTTCCCCTTCACTGACCAATCCTCCATGAACACAGGAAGAAAGAACAGCCAAAAGGGTTACACCATTTGGCCTTACTCCAGCCTCAGTCATCTTTTTAAAAAGCACAAGACATTCACCTCCGTTTCCATGCATGGCTAAGCCAGCCATCATTGCCGTCCAGGCCAAAACGTCTTTATCGTTGCCAAGTCGATCGAATGCCCATTTGGCTCTCTCGATACTCCCACATTTGGCGTACATATCGACCAACGAGGTCCCCAAAACATTGTCGATTTGCATGTCGCATTTCTCGATATAAGCATGGACCCATTTTCCATGCTCAAGAGCACCTAATCTTCCACAAGCAAACAGCACACTGGACATCGTAAACGCATTCGGCTTCACAATAATCTCTCCCATCTCTTGCATTTCCCGAAACACCGAAAGGGATTTTTGATACTCGCTGCACTTGGCATAACCATTTATCATACAGCTCCACGTCAGCACATTTCTTTCAGGCATATCATCAAACAGCTTCCGTGCAACCTCCATCAACCCGGCTTTTAAGTTTGCATGAATAATCGAATTCCACGAAGGTATATCCGGCAGAGAAATTTCCATGAAGATTTGACTGGCGAGAGCCAAACTACCGCAAGAAGAATACATATTGATCAACGAGGTCTGCACAAAGGGGTCGAGATCGAGCCCGAAGAGAAAAGCTTGGGCGTGGACTCGAGTTCCGAGCTGGAGCCGAGAAGGAGAAGAAAAAGAGAGGAGCAGAAAAGGGAAGGTGTGGAGGTCTGGGAGGACGCCATGGAAGCGCATGCGGAGAAAGACAGAGAGAGGGGAATGTCGAGCCTTGGCTTGGACACCGGCTCGAATGGCCGTGTTCCAGACGAAGGACTCGAGGGTCGGGTGGCGAAGATTGAGAGATGGGTGAGCAGGGGAAATGAGCTTCGATGAAGCTCGCATGGCAGTCGGCAGAGGGTAGCTGGCAAGATATAAATCGTCTATCTTTAGGGTTACATAAATTGTTTTATAAATAAAAATGAATATTAAAAATACTTGAAATATATTTAAATATAAAAGGAATAATCATCTTCAAGCTTCAAGCTTGAAGCTTGCTGGAAAGAAAGCCAAAGATTATGCTTGCAACCCTTCCTATCATAAAAGCATCAAAATTTCGACAATCGAAACAGACCAGTAACAAAATCTTGGTCCGACTCTTAGTGGGGATCTCAACGGCTACAAAAAGTAATTCAGATCGATATGAAATAACTGATATCGATAAATCAGAAGGCGGGTAAAATAAAGCCGTAGTTTTGAGAAACTAATCCAAACGGGAATACAACTCAATCTTCCTCTTCGCCCTCGTTCTCAGCAATGTTGAAGTATCTTACTTCATAAACATTGCGATCTTTGTTCATTGCAACCACGCGGAGCCAATCCCTAACATTGTGCTTCTTCAAGTACTTCTTGATCAAATATTTAAGGTACCTGAAAAACTGAATGAGAAATGAAAAAAAGAGTGTGGAAAATGGAGAAATCACATAATCAAACACTTATGCAGGATCTCGACTACATCACAATCTACAACTCTTAATGGCTGTCAAATGAATAAACTGCTATGGACATTATGCACACCATGTGCAGATTGACTGATACACAACTGGGATGGCAGAATAATAGAATGGCATTGCTTCTGATACGTTGAATTTCCTAGATATATTCAACAAAATATAAATTTTCATTATTTGCTATAGCTTTTCTTTCTTTTTTCTAGGAACTTGCAAGCTGGTCATTCTAAAAAGGTTGTTATTTCAAGGTGATCATTCTAACTTCAATAGATTGAATCTTTATAGCACAATTACCTGAACCTTCTACGCAATTCCTTCTCTACCTCTCGATGGAACGCTCCATAATTTCTCTTAAAGTATAGGTCGTTTCGGCGAAATTCATCAACCAATATAGGAGTTAGTCAAAATATACACACGTTCTTGTATATCACAGAACAGAGTGCGGTATACAACATCAGCATATAAAACATATAAACTGCGACAGTTAAACTAAGTACTACTCTCCTTAAAAAAATTGAAGGTGACATTTATGAAGTGGCAACTTTGTAATAGGGTTTCCAATACACATTCCCTCCAGTTCTGAACAGCCCACAAATCAAGACAGATGCAAGAAATATAAAAAGCTTAATTAAGACTTGCTAACAACAGGTCGGATGGAAAAAAATGCGAAGCAAAGCTGGAAATCGAAAGTAAACAGCAAAGCAAACTATAAACAATTGATTAATAACGAAGAAAAATTATAGCATTACCGTTTAGAGAAATTACTATCAGAGGTGACAGCGATTTTGCTCTTTTCCCGCACCACAGTTACTGAGTCACCCAGCGCACCAGGTTTGCCTCCGACCTTGATCCTCTCTTGCAGAAACTTCTCCAACGACGCGATGTCCATAATCTTATCCTCAACCGGCTTCGCGCAGTCGATAACGAAGTTCGTTCCCTTCTTCTTCCCCTTAGCCCCTCCTATTGCTGCAGCACCGCGACTCATTTTCGATTCTACTATCTGCGTTTGAATCGAAAACGCAGTGCGAAATCAGAAATCAAGCTGTGAGTTGTAAATGACGAGAGAGAAGCAGCAAACCTCGAAAGGCTGGGGAGCCGCGAGCTTGGCTTCGCAATAGCTAGGGTTGCACTTCCGTGGTTAGTGAAATTGTGACCGAACTGACCGACCGTAGTATCAACATAGACCGGTCCTAATTAGACGCTCATAATATATTAGGTAAATATGTAAAATTTATTTAAATTTTTTAATAAAATTTACAAATTTAATTAATAATTAAATATTATAAGAACGGATAAAGATGTTAAGTTGGGCTCCAGCCCAAACAATTATTGTTAGATAGAAGTTAACCGTTGGATGTATTTGATCGTCAATGATTTAGTTACATCTAAGGGACCATATTTAACTACACTTGCATATAAAGCGACGGAAAGTAGAACTGGAAGGTTCTAGAATGACCATCTGCGACGCTTCTTAAACTTGTCCGCTACTCTTAGGGATTTGCACTTTCTTCTCCGTTCAGAAAATTAGTAGCAATGAGGTAGCATCTGACCTCTCTGTTTTTGTTTTGATTATCTTAGTTGAAAGGTTAATCTGGAGTGGTGGATTTGATCATATGTACGTTTTGTGATTTGTCTTTGTTCGTGCTTTAATTTTTTTTTTGGTTTTTTACTTTTTTCTAGTCGTCATCCTGAGGTGAGATGGGCTCAGAGAGAGGACAAGGTGTATATTACTCTGTTGCTTCCGGATTCAAAAGATGCAAAGGTTGATGTCCAACCGGATGGTGTATTCACTTTCTCTGCCAGCGGTGGAGCTGAAAATCATCCTTATGACTTGAAGTTGGAGTTATTTGACAAGGTTAACGTGGAGGTAAATGGTTATCGCTGCAGCCTTTATCTTTGGCTTAAAAAACTCTTTAATCAGCTACTAATTAATGATTTTTAACAAGTTTCGCGCTAATTAACTTTTTATCTCGCATGAACGGGGATTAAATTTTAATCTTATCATAAAAGAATAAAAAAAGGAACTAATAATTAGCATAAGCTACAATGAAATATGATTTGTAATAATTCAGTGATATTGGTTTATAATTACTCAAGCTCACTTACTTGGCTGGGAAAAATGGCACTAATTATTAAAACCTATTATGTTAAGTATGAATATTTTGGTTGAATTACTATTGGTGTTAAAATTTGGTTATAATGCTAGATGAGGCTCTACATATCCAACATGTGTGGTAAAGACGTCTTACTTATCCTCTTGCATTGTTGTGATTGTTATATTTTTTTTGCTATAGAGTTGTCACATGGTTTCTTAAATTTATCTTTAATTCTGTAGGAAAGCAAAATTAATGTTGGAGTGCGCAGTATATTTTGTATCTTGGAGAAAGCAGAGAAGGAAGGGTGGAAGAAGCTTCTTAGGGGTGAAGGCAAACCACCACATTATGTCAAAGTAGATTGGGACAAGTGGGTGGATGAAGACGATGACAAGGGTATGTTGGATTTTTTCCTTATTGTCTTTGCCTGATTTTAGCTGAGGGTGTCATTTTTTCAGAGTCTACAAACTCTTTCATTTCATGTTGAGTTTGCTGATTGTGCATTGATCAGGTTCTGGTGACATGGATTTTGGAGGAATGGACTTCTCGGTAAGCTTAAATTTTCTTTGAGTTTGTTATGGTCTTGGCAATACGCTTTTCTGATGTATCATGCTGTGTCCTGCAGAAATTTGGAGGTATGGAAGGCATGGGTGGCATGGGTGGTTTGGGAGGCATGGGTGGTTTGGGAGGCATGGGGGGCTTGGGTGGCATGGGTGGTTTGGGAGGCATGGGGGGCTTGGGAGGCATGGGGGATGATGCCGACTTTGACGACAGTGATGATGAAGGTACATAGACCTTATGATCATATCATAATGTGTTTTATTTTTTCTGTTGTGAAAACTTAACAATTGACATCTAAGATGATTCTATGTTTTTGGTTGGTAAGTGGGTCCGGTGGATTGTTTAATACATTTTCTGCAGTCTTTAAAACTCAGCCTTGACAGCTGTGTATATTTTGAACTCGGAATAGGACCTAACATTTTGATGATCGAAAACAAGAGATGAAATGGTTCATTCTTTTGTTTCAATATTTAATTTCAATCCTAGCAAATCAGCATTATTGGATGAAAATGAAAATTACAGGAATCCACGTAGATAACGCCATTTGTACTTAGTAAAATTCTTTGCAAAAGGCGCCGATAGAAGTTCTTATGAAATTTCCATCATCTACAATGTCTTTGGTTAATTGATTATCGTTGTGACTTGATCTTGCAGAAGAAGTGACAAAGCCAGAAGCACAAGGTAGTGACAAGCCAGTGGAGACGAAGAAGAGTGAGGGCTAAGCTTTAGAGAGAGAGAGAGAGCTGCAAAAGCTCATAATGTTTAAGAAGTCTGCACTTGACAGTAATTTATTATCTGAATGTTAGACTTTGTATCTGTGTTATATTCTGATCTGCTGAAATTTGCGAAATCTTTCTTTTGACGAAGAGATGATGCCGATGACTTGGATCAAATTTTATTTTGGGTTCTGCATTTTAGACAATCGGACAAAATGGGGTGGCCAGGAGGTAAATGACTATCTAGGCTACATTCCGTCTAGCTTATACACATTCACCACCCTCGGTCGAATTATCACAAGTATATTGCACATAAACAGCAAACTATAACGCGCAGAGTGAAATTCATCATAGAAAACTAAAAATAGGGTCGCTCAATTTCGAGTTCTAAACACCAGGAACCTGATAGATAATGGGGCAAGGAAGAAATGGAGCTAGAACCAACTTCAAGCTCGGCCTCGGCCTCCACCTGCAGGGTGGAATGCAAAAGAAGTGAGGTGACCAAGATTTTATGAACGGACCCGAAGGGCCAAAACCCTGCCCGAGATTTTATGAAACTCAAATCAAGATCGACATATATTAAATCAGATCAGTGTTCAACACCGAGTACTTAAAAAGTATTAAAGAGTTCAACTCTTCTTCTAAATAGAAAATGAGGTTACCTCTGCCTCCACCAGCCCTTCCACCAGGTCCAGCCCTGTCACGCCCTCCAGCCGGCCCCTTGGCTCCTCCATCATCTGAACCACGGCCAACTCCTTTCATTTGTCGCCCACCAGGACCATCCTCCCTTCCTCTTCCTCTTCCTCGTCCAACCCCGGGTGGTTTCCGATCTATCAATGTCAAAAAAGGAATATTACATGAGAAAAAATAAATTCAACTCCGCTACGTACAATATTCTCTCAAAAAATCAAATGACTCAAGTTTAAGCTCGGCATAGAGTGCAATGACACCTCCCTTCTAACTTGTGCAATTTTTATAGGTATAAAACACACCATGCGTGCATAAAGGAATACCTGTTCGACTCTTGGTTTCTTCCTGAACTTTATCAATGACCTAAAAAAGAAACAACTTTAAATTGAAGATGGAGGCAGGAAAACATAATCGTAATCATAGAAGCAATCATATAGGTCAAAAAGAACAATATAGAGTGTTGATATCAATATTAAGTATGTTTTTTTGTTCTGGGGTACTTAAAATAAGTTTTCTTAAAAGGAACTTCTGAATCAAAAATAAGTGGAGACAATTTCAGGCTGCAATAAACATTAATAGGTTAAACAAAATCAACCATTTTTAAAAACACCAAGCGTTTATGAGTACCTCATCTGGGACACGAAGATACTTGATTGTATTTCCACGAATGTAGCATTCAGGCATTCTCCAAAACCTATCTCCATCCTTGATAAATAAATAAAGTCATTAAATGGACTTCGATGAATTAAAGTAATAAATTAAAGAATAAGCGAATGAGCCTAAAACAAAAAAGAGTTCCGTTACTTTGGAGGTGCAGATGACTTCCCGGAGATGGATGTTCATCCATGTATCGCAATTGACCAGATGTCCATTGTAGGTCTCCCCATTTTTGAGCTCTACCAACTGCCACAGTATAATAACCACAACCAGTAGTTTAAAATTTATTGTAGAGCAAGATAACATCTTAGATTTCAGTGTCATGGTTACTTTGTTGCTCAACTCAGTTGTAGCGTTACCTTCTCTCTTGAGTGAAAGAAAGAACAAAAATCAATACTAAGAGACAAAGCTCTTACCATCGGGTGCCCTTGAGCGGTCTTTAAAAGTGAAAGGGGAAGCTACAAGAAAAAAATGAAAATATGTTATTAGAAAAAGCTAAATCAAAAGAATAGACAACACCATACTTTAAAAAATGTACAAAACAAATTAAGCATCAGTAATTGGTTAGTTTCATATATCAGTCGTAAGTCAAAACACCAAAAAAACATGCAAATTTATCGTTTTTTTTTATCAGGGTTGGTTAAGAATTCATACCATCTTTAGAATACAGAGAGAAGTTCTTCAAATACAAGCAACCTGAAAAAGGATTACACAGAGAAGCAGATTGTAAGCAGGTAAACGGTAGCAAGAACCGGAACAAATTCAGACTAATAATATCTTGCTTGAGGATTCAAACGCCGTCCTTTGAGATGATTACGGAATACCCAGTTGAATAGAACCCTAAGAGTGATAGAAAAGAGGAAAATAACAGAAAAAATAAGATCAACCTTTTCAAGTCCGACAAAGGAGCTCCGTTCCAGTATGCTTCGATGATCGCGCGGTAGAGGAGGGGGAAGGGTCGAGCAAGGGGTTTGAGAAGAATCGCCAAAACAAAAACTCGAATTTGGAAGATATAAGAAGAAGGATCTGAATCAATCCCGCAAAGAAATCATAAAGGAAATAGGAAAACTTCTGCCTTGAGCATAATAGCTGGGCCTCCAGTCGAAAATCAAGTAGACCCGATTAGCTAATTTCGGGTGACGATACGATTCGAACGACCTTGACCCAAACAAATCATTGCATCAAATTCGATTTTAATTAAAAAACTAACCATAATTGAAACAAACTTGGAATTGAATTAGCTTTGGGTCAGATCGGTTATTCGACTAAAATTTAGTTCAGATCTAATTTCTATAAATTGACCAACCGAATTGAAGCGGTTAACCAATCAAATTCAATATTGGTGAAAAATAATTCAATACTAGTTGGGTTGAGGTAGAAATTGTGTGTTGAATTTTCACGAGAATTTGAACTCAAATCGAAACGAACTTAAAATTTGAGCCAGTTTTATTTTTGATTGATTACCTGATTAGTTCAAGTTGAGATCTAATTTTTTAGAAACCAAATCACAAAACCGAACCATTTTTTTTTTCAAAAAACCGATCCTACCCCGGGTGCAACCCTAAAGCTCATAATCTCTATCACAATATGTAAAATAAAAACCTAAACGCTTCCGATTGAAAAACTAAATCAAAAATTAATTTATCATATTAAACCAAGGGTAAAAACATAATCAAACCATAATAAAATTTCATTAGAGATTTATTTTTATTTGTAAATTAATATAAATTAAAATCGCAAAACTCAATAATGGTATTAAAATCTTCGTAATGGATTTAAACATAGAACAAGGACACTTAAATTATCGTGTTAAGAGAGGTAATCTTTAAACTTTGATGAAGATTATCATTATTGAGTCACGAGAATTTTATAATCGTTCATCTCTGGCGGTACTTAAATTCATAAATTTGTACATAGTAATCTCTGGCTTCGTGAAAAGTGAACATCAACGAAAAAAGACCATATATGACAAGCTCAGATTGTTACAGGAGTATTATTCAAGGGTTTCAAACAAAGAGTAGCTTCAGATTCACTGCTGATATGAAGGCCGCCCCCGCCAAGCAAGGTTTAACCAGATCGCCGGCGATCGGATTAGCCCCCTTGAAGATCAGATAACACTTGGCAACCACTACCAGCTCTCCCAGCCCGGCCAACAATCCCACCCGTGCGCATCCGAACCCGAACACGAGCGGATACCAGGCGCAGCTCAAGGCCAGGGCCATCAGGTAGAGAGAGAGAGTGGCTGGTTTTTTGTGAAAGCCGCCGTCTGCCCAGACGAGCCAGGCGGCGAGGCTCATGAAGATGGTGGAAGCCACCCGGGTCAAATGCAAGGCCCAGACGGGCGGGAACCACGCGGGTTTTGGTGGAGACCAGAACCTGTGGCCGTGGCCGTGGCCCGACGCCATGTAAATGGAGAAGACAGTGAGAGAGAGTGGAAGCAAAACTGCCACGGAGAGTGATCTCAGACCGCGTTTGGCCATCGCCATTCTCCCTTTTCTCCTGCTTTTGTTTTCGTTGGCTGCGCCGTTTTTGACGTCGGAGTCGTCCACTCTAGCTCGCTGTTTCAGGTCCTGGGAAGCCATGGCAGAGAGCAAGAGAGAGATACACGTAAAAGAAGCAGAGGAGAAGGATTATAAAGAATGGCGGGGTGACGCGTTTGGTGGGGAAAGATTAAAAAGAGAGACACGTGGGAGAAAGAGGAGGAAGACGGTGGCTGAGAAGGGGTGTACGTGTGCTGCGAAAGAAGGGAGGCGGAGACGGTGGATTCAGAGAGTTGTGGAAGAACACAGGTGGCTTTCAAATCAGAGATAACATAGTTTAATCCGAAAGTATTGGATAAGAATTCACTGCTTTTAAACAGCAGTTTATCTACGTACCCAGTTACCCGGAGACTCAATTGACTCCTCCCAACATCACTCATCGTACTGTTTCAGTGAGAATGGTTTCAAAGTAATTATGATAAAAATTTGCACCACAACTTTGCGAAGAATTTAATCTTCAAACGATCGTATTTAGACGACATAAATGTTTTTCACGTGTGGCTCCAAGACCCTAAGAACATCTTAGTTATAATAGGGTCTTCCCCTCCGAATCTCCAATTCCGTCTTATCAATATCTATCGAAATCAAACGACAGTTCGTCTTTCGGCCTTCCTTCTTCGTGACAACATCTTTCACGACCTCATAAACTCGCCGGAGTTTCTCCCTGACCGATTCTTCGCACAGAGAAGTATCGGAAGGAAGGTGGGAGGACTTCATAGCTCGGAGAACACGAGGGTTTGCTAAGATTTTAGACTAAGAGAAGTGAAGAAGGGCTCTTTTACAGCAAAAAAGTAGGGTTTGAGGGATCATGGAGATTGTGGATAATAATAATCAAAACTATTGTTCTTGATCTATACAACTAAGTGCTTGCCCCACCAGTGTAGAATATTATTCCCCTTCGCCATTATAGATCTACTATACCTATACATATGCACGGATAAAAATTATTTTTTGGCGTGAGTTTCGAAAAAATAACTGCAAAAAGCTTAAATTTAAAAAAGAACTTTTTTAAGACACCTTGAACATCCAAAGACGAGGTCTTTGCGTCCGTATTGGACGATCGAATAAGGGTCACTGTGTTCGATACGAATGCACAAACCCCTCTTCGAACAATGGAACCCTCTTGAAACCTGTATATTCGCTCAGTTTTACTTTATTTTTTCACAGTGATTTGATATGAAATTCTGGTTTTTGCATTAAACTCACATAAGAATGATGAATATTCCTCATTCGTATAAGGAAGTTGATAATCTAACCTCACATAAGAATGATGAACATAGATTATTATTATTGCCTTTGCATTAAACTCGAGAACAAAATTGCGTGGATTCGGCAAAACAACGTTGTTGTTTAGTATTGGTCTCATAAAGACAACACATCGAATAATTTGCAAAATATGCTTTACAACAAGGATTAGTTTGCTTTAAAACGATATCAAAGTCTTGGTGGTCGATTGTTCCATAGAAGAACGAAAATGAAAAAAATGATAAAGTAAAGAGTGAAACTTAATCAAAATCTTGTAGTTTGGATAATTTTAAAACTTAAGTCTTAAATTTAAATAAAATGCAACAATTGGCAATTCAATCCACAACAACTCCTCGAAAAATTTAAGATTTGCATAGGTGGTCGGTCGCATATCGTTGTGATTAACCGATCGAGTTTCAATTGTTAATTTAGTTTAAGTTATCTAATTACTTAGATCACGATGCATTGATTGAAGTCCCTAGAGTAGACCATATAATCTAGTTTTGTAACATTATTTAGTTTATCTAAGGTTTTGACATTGGATGTTTCAAAAACTACATGTGGCCAAGTCGAATTGAGAGAGACTAGTGGTATTAGTACAATAACTTGATCATATGCTTAGAACTAATTCTAGTTATAAACACCGGAAGCTACAACTGTTCTCTTTGTTTTCGTTCCTAGACACGGCTGGTACCGGCCATTTTGGTGGCTGGCCGGCCGCCGGTGGGGTTGACGGTGATGGTGGTGGTGGTCCCCTACTTGTTATATCCTCTAACCATTATATGGGTTCAATTAAAAAGAGTCATTTTTTAATTAATTTTGTCCTTTTCTAGCTCTTTGTGGAAAGAAGTTTGCAAATATCTAAATCATCAAAATAAAAAGTAAAATTCCATTCCAACCAAACAAAGAAGTGTTTTGAGGTATATGCTTCGATTTTGCTCGTCTTATCATCTCCGCCGCAAAAAATAAAAGTTACGAGATATGCATTCGGTAGATGTATCTCTAACTCGAGAAAAGTTCATAGCGTAGGATAAAGCATGCATCCACACGAGTGTAACGTTTATAAAAGGAACATCGAAAGCGAGGTGGTCGAGTCAATTTTGTTGCCTTCAATGATCGGTGGTCGGTGGGTCGAGAATCAAGATGCACTAAGCAAGTTGCTCAAAGCTACTTTTTTGTGGTATATTCGTCAATGTGTTTTATATATGATGACATTAGATCATAGATAATTAGAAAAATAATTTAATCTCTAATATAATTTAATATTAATTTTAAAATATCTATCTTCTTTATATGTTTTGAAGATCCCTCTTTCCACAACCATTTTCTATCGATGAATATTGCACGCATTTCACCCTAATTCATACAATACTTTGCGACTATCTATCCCGTCAAGTGCTTGATTAAACTCATAAATGTAATCTGCGACAGAAAATGGAAGAAATAACAATAATATAAAGTCTTTTTTTCGTAACGAAAATCCCCCGAGAGAAAAGATAACACCGCTTATCCAACTCATACTATAAAAGCATGATAATCCAATCGTAGAGTGTTCAATGATATTAGCACAATATTATCAGCTTTAAATCAGAGATTGCACGATTTTTGGGTTAAATCCAAGAGATGTTACATTGGGTAGATAAGGGTAATTCAACTTATGAGATTTTGTCAGACTACTCTCTCAAGTGATGTGAGACAAACATGGACAAATGGATGTCGTCATAATTCAGCATGCAGCCCCGTTAGATTGGTTTGGTGTCTTCGTTAGCATTGTCAACACAGTTCTAGCTAGGGCAAGATTCTAATACTATTTTGACTGTCATAAAAATATTATTCGCTTTAAATCGTAGTCTGCACAATTTAGTTCTTGAACAAAGATTAAAACACTGTTATGCTAGTTGAGAAGAGAATTCAACTTAAAACATCCACTAAACTTATCGTTTGATAAGTGATCAAAATAATAATAGTCTCTTGAAGGGATAAGTCATGGTGGATATTCATGTGTAGTAGAATACAGATTATGAGTTTATATGCCTCTTTTTCCTCGTTTGGATCTGATCGAATAGCTACTTTAAAAACTCTACTTGATGCAACAATGGCTCGATATTGTAGCCGGTTCAAAACCGGTTGAGATTCATTTTAAGTGATAAATTAGAAACGTAACATTACAACCATAATCATCAAACCATGACCCTCGTTTGCTACATGATGGAGCATCCACCTTCGTCGTCGTCATCATAATCATAGTCATCATACCCGTACTCAGCGTACCCATCCTTGGAGACGTTGATTGGATCGGACGGTGGAGGTTGCATGAAGAGCTGGTTGTAGTACGTATTACCATGCAAATGAGAAAAATAATGCGAAGTACTTCCCGGATATGACGAACTATAACTTAGACCATATACCGGAGGTAATAGATACGAAGATGGGTATGGGTACTGCTGAGGTGGAGGGCTGAGATTCATCATCTCTAGGTGCTGAACATGATCTTCGCCGTCCATTTCAACTCCGGGAATCTCTCTTTCACTTGCACCGGGAGGGTTTCCGGTTTTTCCCTTCTTCTTCTTCTTTTTCTTCTTTTTACCACCGGCGCCGGTTCCTTCAGGCTGATCGGCTTCTTTGTCTGACTTCTCGTCGTCAGCTTTTTCCGGTGAGGCTTTCTCTTCTTTTTTTTCTTCGTCAATATTCTTCATTTGGTCCTTGTTTTTCATCTCCGGATTTTCCGGCCATAGCTCAGCTTGCTTCCCTGATTTCAAGAGCTTCTTGACGAGAGAGTCCCCATTGACATTACCAGTGACAGTAACTTTATGCAACAGGGAATCGATCACAATAGAATAAACACCTGAACAGGTCGAGCTCGATCAGAATGGATAAAGTTAACAATAATCATACAAAGGGAATCTACGCTTACCATCGATGGTCTGAAGAACTTTCTTCACTTTCCTCTTGCATCCTTCACAGTGAATCGAGACTCTCAGCACCCATGTCTGTAAATGATAGCGGTTGGTCGACATGTACTAAAACGAAGAAGAACCAAGAACATCTCGATGAATCTCATAATAAACTCGAATACCTGGTATTTCAGTGGCTCAGGAGCTTCTTCTTCAGCTGGTTTCGTTGCCATCTCAGAGAGGGAGAGGGCAGAGGGGATAGAGCCAGAAATAGAGTGAGTGTAAGGTTTAAAAGAAGCAGAAGAAAAGCAGGAAAGTGAGAGGGAGAATCTTGAAATGATGCCACTTCACTCTCAGCAACCATGGTGGCCCACATAGTCTTCTTCACACGTCAGCTAAATCACGTGCCAAATGCATGTGACCTTGTCCGTGCATGCAAAGATTCAATCATGCTCAAATGATGATGTCCAGTCAAAAACAATTTTATCTATTTGAAATTTTAAAATATTTGCAATTTATTTTTCAAAGTTTGAATTTTTTTTAATTTTTCACCCATTTTAATATTATTCATCGTACAATTAGAGAATAATTTAGGTATTATTATTAAGGTTATTAAGGTTGTTTATTTATAAATATGGGCATTTAGATTACCTAAAATATCACTTGAATATAATATTGCAGATGAAAACCTCTCTTGTTGAGAGCTTCTTCCGTGGTCACCACTACTCGCCAGACCGTTCGAGTTGAGCACGTTTAGTGTTCAACATACAACAATAACAAAACTAATTACGAGTACAAAAACGCAGAAAGTTAAAACTAACCCGGAAGGAGATCGAGTTCAAATGGTCCCTAAATCGTCAAAAGATGCATTACTAGGAGCTATGGTGAACAAATAGCTGCCCGGATGGCTAAAATTCCTAGCTCAGATTTGCCAAAATAGATGAAAAAACACATAAATCAATGGAAATACATATAATCTATATCAGATAGAATCTCTTAGTGCAGTACTGGATCATGGGTGGTACCAAATTATGCTGTAAATATCAAAGCTAGTGTAGAGTAAATATTTCAAATTCAGTTTGCAAAGCCACAAATGAAACAAGTAATAACAGGAATATGTGAAAGAAAAAACCATTATATTCGAAAAATTCTCTTGCAGAAGATCACACCGACAATGACAGATAGAAGAGCGGATAAGGCACCCTGCCGAGACAACATGAACTCAGTCCATGTCAATGGTTTTGTTACCTCCAATAGCACAATTTGAAACCGCTCGTTCAGCTCGGTAAACGATCCAGTGTTGTCAATTACTATGTCAGCCTTGTTCCTTTTTAAGTCGAGCGCCATTTGAGCATTTATCCTGTTTCGAGCTTCGTCTTCACTGGACATGTCTCTTGCAATCAGTCGTTGAAGCTGTGTTTCAGGGTCAACCCACACAACAATAATTGGTTTCGTCCAGCTGTCCATTTTAGCTTCGAACAGCAAAGGGATATCGAGAACAATAAACTTTGAACCCTTCATCCACAGCTTTAAAATTTCCCAGAAAATTCCAGAGGATATATAAGGAGCCAGTAGTCTGCAACAAGTGTTTATCTTTTAAATGGATAATAAGTATGTATACTGAATAAAAGATGTCCAAATGAGAGAAGGAGCTATAAAAAAGAAACCCAACTTCAAAAGAGATTATGAGAAAGAAGACAAAGCTGGTAATTAACTCCAAAAGAAACTCTTAATGCCTCTTAAAGTAAATCCTCTGTCAAAAGACGACTCTATTTGTCTCAATCTTAAATAAAACTAAAAAAAAATGATTGGTGGATGGAGCTTAACCTTTGAACACAGCACACATCAACTTACATTTGAAAAAAAAATCTCCCAAGTCATTGATGCATCATCCGACAATGGTTTAACCAATCCCAAATACAGGCTCATAAAAATGAGGTACATAAAAGGTAAACGAAGATAATCCACAAATTTCAAACATAAGGCACGTATATTAGGGAAGGCAAGTCCTCTTATCTCCAAATATCAAGAGAGACAAGAGCTTTGAGCTAAACACAACTAAAATACTAAAATCAGAGAAGCCTTCCTCCATATTTTTGGTGCAATTGGAATGAGAGGGATAGCAGAAAAATCTAACAAATGCCACTTAACTTTTGTTATGCAATTGGCCTGAGAGGGATAACAGAAAATCTAGAAAACACCACTAATCTTTTGTTTTGTCAATGACTCGAACTGCTTTGTAAAATGGACCAAATAAGTTGAAATGGTTTCGAACTGAAAAGAAAAACATATGAACAGAAGAAGAAGAAGAAATGAAAAGGACAAATAAAGATCACACACCGGTCAAATGCAAGAACACGAATCAACTTAGACACCAATTGTGGATGTTTAACATTACAATAACGTGAAGACTTTCGCTTATCATCTCTTTTTCATTAGTAAAAACAAAAAAAATGTAGCTAAAGGATTGTAAAATAGAATGAATGTCAACATGAATGAAGGCACTAGTAGAACCTATTAAGAATTTGTCTCTTGGCTGGATCAGAAAATACAATTTGACCGAGCTTCGGTCTGTCAACTTCTCCATTAGGAAGTAAAATTTCGTTTCCAAAAGCTGCAACGACCTTTCTCCACCCACCACTTCCGGTCTTCAACACATCCTGCGTAAAACTATACAAATAACTCACTAAATAAAACTCAATCGAAACAAAAGGACATCACTAGCCACCCATTTCCCCCCAAAACAGATGCTGAACCCAGATTTAAATTGAAATCTGGACTCGAACTTAGCTACCAAGTGTAGTCAGAGATGAAAGAAAGAGCTCAAACCACTGAAAATTAGATGACAAATACTCCAAATAACGCACTGGTGAGCGAGGACACTTTCAACGGGAAAGGAAGAAAAATGAAATTGGGGGAAAGAGGAACATACGCGAGCGACGAGGTCAGCATCGACGACGGGAATGCCGTGGACTTTGAAGAGGTTGGAGACTGTGCTCTTCCCGGATGAAACTCCACCGGTAAGACCCACAAGTCGCATTCTTGGTCGGACCAAAATTATCGGTAAGCGAAGATCGGATTCGGAGCTGGGTTCGCTCGCCAGAAACAACTTTGCCTATGATCAATAGAAACGGCGGCGATGCAAGGGTGAACAACCGAACCTGGCTCTGCTTCGGTTTGATTTTTTTTCTTTTTTTAAATCGATTTATGGGTACTTAAGTCTAATCAATCTGATAATTCAAATTAGGGTTTAAGTAGACAAATATTATCTAAATAACTTCAATTTTTATTATATATTATAATATTATAAGATAATATTTTTTAAAAAAATTTAAAATTTTCAAATAAATATGTAATAAAAAAATTAAATTATTTGAATAACTCTAAATTAAATAAAATTAAAAATTTCAAAAAGACAAATCGACCCTATAACCGTTTGACATTACATCGTACGTCTGTACCAGATGAGTCGACTCTACGTCAGATGTCTAACAGGTTTCAAAATATTTTTTTTTTCTAGTCGACCACTGTTACACTAAGTGTCGACCGCAATCTAAGTATTTCGAGCCTACCGAACCAGCTCGTGAGACTCAGCTCGGCACTGTAGCAAAACGAGCCGGACTCGAACTGTTACAAAGCCGAGCCGGAGCAAGCTAGCGAGCTGGGTCGCACAAATGTCACCACTACTTACAACATTTACCGTCCAAATTATAATTGTCAATAATATATATATGCACAATTAACTGGATTCAAATGGAATTATCCTTATTAAAATGAGACATAAACATTCATAAACTGGGCATATTATAAATGCTACATTAAACATGGCTGAGAACTGGGTACAAGATAGAGTCTTGGTCAATAAATGCACCAGTTGGCGAGAGTTGACTCGATTTTGGAATTTTAGGTGTCTAATTTGAACGTAATAAAAATTAAATAATTGGACTCGTGTCTATACATTGTTAAATTAACCAAAATTAATTCATACATTTTTATAAAAATATTATAAATTTTAGGTGTCTATTTATTTAATTAAAAAACATAATATTTTAAAAAACAAATAATGTTTTTAAATAAAAAAATTCAACTTTTAATTAAAAACAAAATTTCGTATTAATTTTGTAAAATAATTTTGGATTTTGGTTCGGTATTCGGGTGGAACAAAAAACTCGGAAACCAAACCATGAAAAAATAACCGACCTAAACCGGCCACCGGGTCGGTTTTGCCCACCCATAGGATTGTTCACGACAAAAATGGGTGTAATTTTAATTTTGGATGAATTTTGAAATTAAGAAAATTTACAGAAAAGTTTTAGAAACTGGCACGATCATTACAGAAATTTATGTGAGATATCTTAATCAATCCAAGCCAGCGATCGATCTTCTTCTCCAATCTCTCTCTATGAACCAGCCAGACAACGACTTTCATCGTTTCTACTTCTTCTTTATTCTCTTCTTCCGCTCTTCGACGAGTCTTCCAGAATTCAACCTTCGTGTTTTCGTATCCATGAAAGTTGAACTTGGTCGAGGTAAGTACGGCGTGTTTTCATTCTACTATTTACCTTTTTTCGCATCTTTGACTGTTTTTCGTTTTATGTTCATACCCTTTACGTCTTCTTTCTTGACTGCTTCGTCTCTGTCTGCCTTCTTCTTTTCCTCTTTTGTAGCCTCGTTAAATCAAGATTCTGACACTTGCCCACTTTTCCCAGGTTGATTTTCTCACCTGGGCTTCCACCTTCACGACCATCAATGGAGGTTTGCTTTGTTTCAGTCATTATGTGCATGGATTCTCTTTAATCGAAATAAGCGTATGTAATCTGTTTGTTCCTTTATCGTAGTGTATGGTTCCTTTCTCAACGAGAATTTAGTGTATTTTAAGGGTTTATTGGCTTGCAAAATTCAATTCTGGTCATTTGGTTGATCTATTTTGATTCTGTTCTGTTTTTTTGGTTGTTGAATAATGAGATCTTTTGCTTGTTTCAGGCTTCCAATATGAGCTATCTTATGCTTTTTTTGCTTCATGCGTGAATATTCTGATAGCTTTAAACGTAATTTTCTCGAAGGCTGCTATAATTTCATAATGTGGATGCAGTAGGCGGACTTTCATCAGTCAGCTGATCTCCATCGTCTCAGATCCCTAAATTATGAATTCCACATTTCTGCTGCAGTTTCTTTGTTGAATATTGATTTCCTTTTGCTGTTATCATCTTCTTTTTTTGTTTGTTGTTTAAGTAGTTGGCAATGGAATAGTGGAGCTTGGAGATGAACACTAGTTATGTCAACGTGAAATCTTGTATTATCATGAATATACTGTCTGTAATTATATAAGTTGTAATGATTTGATTATCAATCAAAAATCAACCTAGTTTGATATGTTTGAAATTGTTCTTTTGTTTTTGTAAAAAAAATAGCGGAATAGTTAATTTTGTGCTTTCATATGCTGGCTCAAAGCCAGTATGAACACTTGCTGCTACAAGAGAAGAACGGGCTGTGATTTCTGAATCTCTTTTTTACCCTCTTGTCTTTATCGTTCCTTTGTCTGGTTTTGGTTTTGATTTTGGTTTTTGTCTGATTGTGTTCCTTGTGCATAAATATTGATGCTTTGCTCCAAGAGTAGCCCACTTTGTCTATTTACTTGTTCCGCAACACAATTTATGCGGTGTGTTATCCTTTTTGTCAGAACGTTACTTGATTATGTCAACTAGATCAAATAATCCATTTACTAAGTTTATGATTGGATCAATACGATGAAATAACAGACAACTTGTTTATCGAATCTTACTCCATTGTTCTAATAATGTTTTGCTTTTGCTCTTTGCCAGATGAAGGTGACTAGTTCTCACCAAGACATGGAAGAACCTGAAAACGAGACTATCGAATCTGCAGTCTCCCCATTTTCCAACAAGATTTTTGCACCGCCACAGGTCCTCCCTCGCGTTGGAGAGCAGTATCAGGCAGTGATTCCATTTTTAATAATAGAATGTCAAGCAAAGAGTTTGGAGGCCAAGAAGAGCTTACCAAAGTTTGTTCATGAACGTAGCCAGATTTCCGATAGAGCTGAAAATTTAGAAGTGAGAGTTGAACATATGGATTTTCAATCACAACCCATGACATGTGTCGGCAGTGGGGCGAAGGACTTTGATTCTTGCATAGCCAAAGAATCAATAGCAAAAACTGATGTGATTGATAAAGATTTGTGTCTTTTTCGGTCTAGTCTTAATGAATCTTGGAGAGATATGGAGTGTCAAAGTTTTCTCCTTGGTCTATACATTTTCGGAAAACATTTTACTCTTGTGCGGAGATTTATCCAAACTAAGACAATGGGGGATGTACTTTCGCATTATTATGGAAAATTTTACAGCTCCGATGTTCATCGTAGGTGGTCTCGAGGCCAAAAATCGAGTAGTAGATGGTGTATAAAGGGACAAAAAATGTTTACGGGGTGGAGGCAACAAGAGCTACTATGCCGTTTATCTTCTCGAGTGTCTATTGAAATCCAAAATAGACTTCTTCAGGTAAGTTTTATCGCTCTATGTGTTAATTTTTTAAACTTTGGAGGATTTGACTCAATTAAATTGCTACTTTTTGCAGCTTTCTCAGACCTATGGAGAGGGGAAAATGTCATTTGAAGATTATGTCTACACTCTAACAAATTTAGTGGGTATGGATGTTTTAGTAGAAGCCATTGGAATTGGGAACGTAAAGAAAGACCTTACAAGGAAATCCACGGAGTCGAACAAAGCCAACTGTGTAATTCGTCCTGAGCTATTAACTGGAAAAGATTGTTCTTTGCTGACTTGTTCAGAAATCGTCAAGATTCTGAGGGGAGATTTTAGATTAAGTAAGACAAGATGCAATGACCTCTTTTGGGAAGCTGTTTGGCCTCGTCTTTTAGCCCGAGGATGGCATTCCGAGCAGCGTAATAAACATGTTTTATTTGGTTCCAGAGAACCGCTCATCTTTTTTCTGCCTGGATTTGGGAACCTTTCGAAATGTGATCTTCTTAAAGGCAGCCATTACTTTGACTCTGTTAGTGATGTGTTGCATAAAATTGCCTCAGAACCTGAACTTCTAGAATCTGAAAACAATGATCAAAACAAGAACTCGGCGATCCCGTGTGTAAATCTGAACATCGATGATGATATGCCACTAGAGAAACAGAAGTGTTATCTTCAGCCTCGATCTAGATTTAGCGATATAGATCAGTTGAGATTTCCGGTGGTTGATACGAGTATGGCCGATGGAGCTAGATTCAAATTCAGGGGCTTGAGATGTTTACCTGCTCAAATTTTAAGAATATCTCACCTCTCTGGTGATTCCGGTGAAACGGACAGAGACACAAAGGAAAAGTCACTTCAGGGTCAGGATGGTTGTATTTCAAAGCCTTCCGATTTTACAAGTACCGTGCTGAATGATACTATGCTTCCTACAGTTTTTCATATGGAAAATCGGAAAGTGCAAAGTAAAACACGGCTTAAAGAAAGAAAAGCCGAGAAATCAGAAAGTCCTGAACATGTTTCTTCGAACGAAACCAACTTCCTTTTGCTTTTTTCAGATGTTATTCCAAAGCCAGAGTTTTGTAAGAATTCGAAAGGTTCAGCTCCGTTGAATTCTTCGGCCATTGCTTGTCAAGTTGAAAATGATGTCGACATCAGTGAAAGTTTTCTGGATAGAGACGTCTCATCGGAAAATCATCAATCTATGGCGTTAATTGACTTGAATCTCCCTCATGTTGATACAGATTCTGGAACCGATGAACTATTAATGATGCAAAGTGAACTCTTTGAAAAGAACCATTTGTTTCCGCCTGAATCAAAACAGTCATGCGTTAGTTCCTCGAAGCTTTCCAATGGTGTTCTTGGTACAGAGAATAACCAGAGGCCTACCAGGAATCGGCCATTGACGACAAAAGCGTTGGAAGCTTTTGAACACGAGTTTTTCATTGAAAAGGGGAAAAGAAAGAATGGAAACCAGCATAATAATCTTAAGACGAAGCCTTTCCGTCAAGCTGTATCGAAAAATGGCAAAATAGAAACTGTTAAAATCGGTAGCGGTGGTCGGATGCATATGGTTGACTATAAAGTAGAGAAGAATTCAATATGGCCTCCTGCAACTCCAATTCTTGCGCATACATTTACAACGTTTAATATGTAAAGCGAAGCGCTCAGATTCTTAAACTTCTGTGATATTCATATTTGTCTCTCTATCGAACATCGAGAAGCAGTCGGAGATTCGGAGAAAAAGAAATAAGCAGCTTACACAGAACAGGTTATCTTATCCAGGTAGTAGAGAACAGGTTTCTGTGGTGTTTCTCCACTAACTCCGAGGCGAACACCGACTTAAATCATGGAGTGGGCGTAAGTTTCTCTCATCTCCTGTGAGCATTTCCGGAGACTCTTCCGATTCTCCAGATATAGTAAGGATGAAATTTTCTGAATGCGTTTGATTTTGATTTTGTTTTGGACAGATTAGATCATATAATCAATGTGAGTAAAGCTTGCTATCATCTGTAGGAAATGCATGGCCTAAAATTTACACAGAAGACATCATGGTAGTAGAGTAAAATTGCTTCTATTTTCTGTTATTATTCGTTTTTGTTGCTCGATTTGAATATTGTTAGAGGCGACTGTGACCTTAGAGATGTTATGTCGTGTTCGTCATGCGCTCAACATGGTTGCTCGTTACCTGTCTGATAGGTAGCGGACTCCATTAACGGAAAATAAATGAGAACAGGAACAACCATGTCGTGCTCTAAATCGAACGCATATCTCTGAAGGCTTTCGATACCATTTTCTGGTGTTGGTAGACAAAAGATCTGACTTTGACAAATGTCGATGGGTGTCATTTACTTTCATCGGTCTAATGTTGGTTCAAAAGTCGTGAAACCGACTCAAAACTAGCTAATACTTAAACCTAAGATCGGATACAATATTATAGGTGACATAGGAATGCCAATTCAAGGCCATAAAATTCGACCAATAGAAAATTGATGCTTATTATTAGAAAATTGACAGTGAAATGCGTGTCTCGTTTTAGATAAATCGACCGACTCTTTTCACTTAAATATAAAATTTACAATTAAAGATAGAAGATTTGATTATGAAACTTACAATTTTAAGCAAATTAACTAGTTTTATAATTAAAAAAAAACCTTAAAATTAATAAATATGACAAACCTTGAAGCAGTAAACTAGACTCTGCTTCTTAACCTCTTCCTAATCACAGATTTAATCGTTGTTTAGTCCATTATTCTTTGTCGCATGGCTCTTGCTGACGTTCGGTTCATCAAATTTAACGACCTAAAACGATAACTACTATGAAAATAATTCATCGTTTAATGAAAGTCAGCAGTGGTTAATATCTTGAGATATAAAAGAAATCAAGACATTATATTTTTGTCAATCTTGGTCCGCAAAAGAACATGAAGTAATGAATATCACGAGTGATGGAGTAAGATTCCATCTCTAAACTAATTAGACGTGCTTCGATGTAAAATTCAAAAATGAAATTCTCTGGATCTCATCTTAAAGAAGACAATATCCGGGTCGTCCATTACCGATCCTAAATTTTGGGTCAATTTTAGACGAAAAAAATATCACCGGAAATGGGAGGAGAGATAACTTTCTCATTGATATAACTCACTGTTTCTGATAATATATATATATATAGAGAGAGAGAGAGAGAGAGAGAGAGAGAGAGTTAGCAAGCACCTATCCACAGGCTGTTACCCTAAAATAGCTTACAAAAACAGAAGAAATGTAAGAAAACTACTTCAAGACTCAATTCCTGAACCTGCAGCCAAAGTGAAAATGTAACATTACTATTTCAAATCTTTGAGAGAAACAGCAAAAATCTAGTATCTACATGATACTCTTCAACCACCGATCATTGAAACTAAAAACCAGCCATTTTCATTTCTAACTTCTAACGACCAGATCAGATCAGATCTACTAAAAATGGAGGCATTATTTGAAATTCATAATTCAATAAGCAAGTATCTGTGTTCTGGATAGTGGATACCGATCATATGGCGAAAGTGTCCTATTAATTACATCGAGATTTTCTTCTCCTCGCACATTTGAGTTGTATCCGAACAATAGATTTTCCATCTCAAACAAATGCTTATAAATAGCGGATGTGGAAAAATGAGTAGTATACCTTAGATTGCCTACAGAAGTTAGATGTATCCCTTGCCCTTCCATCACCTAAATCTCCACTTCTATGTGTTACAAATATTGGCTGATTATTTCTACTTTCTAACCACTGCATAGAAAACATGATAAGTAAACAAGGGAAATTTGAATTAGTCAATAATGACAAGAAATATCGAAAGACCGAGAGTTATAAACCTGTAGCGGAATTATTTGGATCATCCGAGTGAACTTTACTGTGAAGCAATCCTCCTTTTATTAATAAAACAAAGGGAATATTTTCATCACAAGTGACGATAAACCATCATCTGCAAATATTAGAAAAATTGTAATCACTGTCCGGGGACAGATAAAATAAGAAACAAAGAACTAATGGGGGCACGGAATCCAAATGCACTCTTATCAGAAAAGAATGGGGTTCAGGATCTTTCTAAAAAGGTGATTTCAAAATGCTTTTCCAGAACTTTTAAATCATGCAGCAACAATCCATCAAGGAGATAAGAAACAGGTGAGCTATGATCCGTACATTATTTACCAGTCTTGAAGGATCATCCCAGCAAATTAGAAAAAGCTCAACATTATTCCAATGGAAGCTTTTATAAAGAATCTCCACTTCATCTACAAACTAGACAGGGGGCAGCAAGCTGCTCCGGCAAGAAAGAGATATTTTTGTCGCACAATTATCACCTAGAAATCGCAAGTATGCACAGATTGATCCACCTCTATAACAAGTCTATCCCTCAGAACGACGAATCCAAGACCGCCTTCCATTTTCGTCTCCTTGCCCATGTCTCAATATCAAATAATTTAGCAGCAAATAAACTTTCTTTAAGATGAGGTCAACATCCACAACAATTCAGCGCTCATTTAACGGCTTATAGACTCCAATGCAAGCCGTACTAAATGTAGTAGTCCAACCACGTCATGGAAGTTGAAATCAATAGCCCTTTTGAAAGCCAAAATATTTTCACCAACTTTTGCTCCTTCGCTTGCAGCAGCAAATGCAAACCGGGATTTCCTAGATGCTTCCATCGCAAAATTAACATCCTGTGCCTGTCATGTATTGCGATTTCCTAAGTATAATTTCAAGAAAAAATCTAAACATTGTGTTGCCCATGGAAAAACCATTTGTAATCATTTCAGTGAATATCAGAGAGAAAGACATGTCATTTACGTATTTTGACTATTTCATGCAACACTATCTGAAGCCCAAGTCCTAAAGCACATCTCAACAACTAGAAATACTTACATAATTAAGAAGCCTCACAAAGCTGGGACGGTTTTTAGCAGTAATGACATGACTTCCAGCAACTTGGGGTGAGGAAACACCCTTATGTAAGGGAGCCTTATCCACTGTTGTAGGGTTGTTTAGATTATCAACATCCGATGCAGAAGAAGACGGCGACTCTCCTATAAAAATGTGGCATGTGATAGATATAAGAAAACTTTCATTTCTAATACTTTTGATTTCACATACAAGTCGATCATAAATGAAACTCAGATATGTCCAATCACACCAAACACGGCTTCAAATAAATTATCATAGATTACAGATCATACATTTAATAATTGTGGTCAGACCAAAAGGTTTCTCTTGACCATGATTGAAAATGAAATGAACGAACAAATAATGTTAAATTTGCCTTCAGATAATAGTTCTTGGATATCAATAATAACTGTTTCATTGCCACATTAAAGAGGCTGATATCATTTATTTCCATCCATGAAAAAAAAATAAAAAGAATAAAACAGGGAGATGAATTCTAGAGATTCGAAGAAACAATAGTAATGAAAAAAAGATACAGAAGACTATAGGCAAGTAGACCAAGTCAACAGCACACAAAGTAGTAGGTATGCCACTGTTATTACCAGGAGGAACAATTTGCAAAGCTGTCTGAAGTTCATGTCGATCTCTACTTGCATTGTTATGTGAAGAATAAACAACCCTCATATAAGCCACTTCCATACACTTGTATGCCAAAGCAGCAGCAGCCATATCTTTAGATTTCTCATATTCAATGGCACAAAACCTACATATAATACAGTGTCAGATTACCAACATCAAAAGATCAATACTAATAAAGGTTTCAAGCACTGTATTTTTTTTCTAAATATAAGGATCTTTCTAAAATTGAGATACAGTGTATACCACATCTTCCTGTTAAAAGCCTACACAGCGAAAGAGATGTGTGAAATTTTTGTTTACTTGCTTCAAATCCTAACCCCTACCAAAATTGGAGTGTTTTTTATTAGTTAGTCCCTAAGCGACTATGTTTTCACTACTCAACCGGTGTGGCAATAGCAACCATGAGAAGCGGAGTGACATTTGCAAATAATGCTAAATTTGTATTCAAACAATCAACTGGACTTTTGGATTAATGACTTCAAATTAGAAGAAAAGACAAGGCAATGACAAAAAAAATGAACGATAGTATGAAACCAGCAATAAGTAATGAAGGCATATAATATGAACAGGCACTGAATAGATTCTAAAAGCAACGCAAAATAATGAATTTTCTTAAATCATTTAATATGCTTACAAAATCCAGCTCAAACACTAACATTCCAGCTAAATGTCTTAATGAAAGTAAACAGGAAATATCTAAGAAATAACAAAAAACAGCTGAATATTCCATATTGTCATCAGCAACATAACATGTACATAGATACACTTCGTTGACTTACTCGCATAGTTTTGCAGTGCTACTATATATTTGCATTGACTGAATCATCTCACTCTGTTTAGATCCATTGTTGCAGGACTCCAATAATGAAGCCCCATTAAGAAACTTAAGGGCTGCCTCAAAGTATAGCCTCGTTCCTTCGTGATTAGACCCAGAATTCTGGAATAAACTTTTTTATCAGCATAAAGGTAAAGAAATAGCACAACCAATTAATTTAGATATATTCGACATAAAAACCTTGAGACGGTCAGCCAAGTGTTTTAGATCTTTAGCTTCTTTTAGTGCATTTGAAGCTGCCTGATTGGAGGAATCCCTTCTTGCTGGACTTGGATTGTCAATGGCCCGACGCCCATTGGGAGATGGATGTCTTGTGCTATGAACTCCATTCTGATGATCAGCTTTTTTAATCTGCTTTTGGCTCTTCAAAACCCCATTAGAAGATTCAGAGGCATCTCCTCTCAATGTATCCACTGTATTTCCTTTTTGCTGCCCCCCAATCGGTCTGGGACAAATGATTGTCATCTCTTCTCCAGTCGTATGTAATGGTAACGTCTGCCCTTGACCGATGTCCGTTTCTACTTGATCTGTTCTGTCACAAAGATTTCTATCTGACGATTTTTCTCTACTGCATCCTTGTAACTGATTCTGCTTTGAATCAATCATTTCATCCTTTCTATTTAGACATTCTCGCTCCTCTAGATCCAGCTGAGCACCTGACAGTATTTTGGTAGAATTTTTTTTAACACTTTTGTTCTCAGCTTTTTCAGGTTTGACCGAAAACTTCTTGGATTCATTTTTACCACCATCCTTGGGCTCAAGAGAAGGTAAACTTCGTGGCAGCTCATTTAGAGAATTCGAAGTGTCGATTTTATCCTTGTAGTGGTTAGGATTAGAGCTTCTACTCTCGTCCTTTAGGCGTGAAGATCCGCCCTTTCCAAATCTGATTGGGTGAAACTCATTTGTCTGAAAGGTGTTATTTTGCTTGCTTTCATCAGGATATGGATGACCAACACGTTGATCTAAAGGAGAGATAGTTGTGCTCTGATTGTGTAAACCACCATTAATCCGTCGAATGTTCATATCAGGTGAAGGAATAACCTTGATTCTAGATTTCGTAGATCTCCCATGAACAGTATCTTGCTCCGGAAATTGAAGCAAAGGGGAATCAAGGGAGTCACCATGAAGTACAGGCAAAGTTTTGTCCTTCTTACGTGTTCTAGACTGATCACTTCTACCATCATCATCATCCCCATCCAAACATCTCACAACATCCTCAGAGACATCCTCTCCCGTGAAGTTCTTACATACATGAAGATTATTTTGATTTGAAATTCTCATCGGTGATGAAGAAACAGATTCTACAGGTGAACCTTTCACCTCAAAACTGGATTTTGTTTTGCATGAACCAGAAACCTTAGAAGAACTAGAAGTTGCTGCAACAGAAGCATGTATAGAACGGATGTCCCTTTTCAAAGAATCAAAACCATCCAAGCTCCTTTGTGATAAATTACTCCCCAAATGTTGCCCAAGTTGCGGATGCTCTATTTGATTACCTTTCTTCTTATGTCTGCCATTTCCCTTACTAGTACTCGATTCTTTACCTTCAGACTTGAATATTTTAGCCTTATTTTCCTTCATACACTCACTCTCATCTAACCTATTTGAAAAACCACCGGTTTCGAGAGCTTCTTTCACTTTCCTCTTTTTCATCACATCTTTGCCCTCACCGACTCCAACATTCAGCGATCCATTATTTTTCTTTTTTGATAATAGAGATCCATTATTTTTTGATAATAGAGGTTCATACTTTGAGTCCTTAGAAGATTGAACAGTTTGTCTGTGATGTTCTTTGCCCCTTGACGCATTCAGATCTGCAGTTCTTGAGCCATGGCCTAATTTTATGATGGTCCCACTATGATCTGATGTGCGATCATCACTTATAAAATCCATTCCTTTGCTCTTGATTTTTTTCGACACCTTAGAGAAATCTTGATCCAGATCTCTTTTGTGTTTCATTTTAATAATCTTTGCCTCCTCTGTGCAAAAAATAAAACAAAAGGTTAAACAATTAATTTGTTTTGACAAAACTAAAAAAATTCATATTCCCAAGGCATTTTACCTCCACTGGAATGGAGATGCAGACCTTTGACATTCTCTTTGGGCTTACTTTTATGTTTCTCCACAGGCATGTCATTGGATAAGTTCAAATGTGGATAGCCGTTTTCACTACCTAATGGTGACTGATTCATATCACTTAAGCTTCTACTTTTTGTTGATGTCTGAACTTTCTTCTTTGTCGAATTTAACAGTTGAGAATTTCCACCTTTAATCATACCAGCTGTAATTTCTTTTGCACCATTTTTCTTCTTCCCCCCATTGGGAATGGGAAGCAAATCATAATTTGGATGGTTTTGGACAAGGTCTTGAACAAGCCCTGTGTTCCCTTGAGTTACCATTGCAGGGGCAGCTGCTTGGCGCTGTGCCATGAGAGCTTTTGTTGTTTCCTCTTCACTGAAACTACATCGATTCATTCCAGGCCTACAATTTTACAAACAAGTTTAACAGACACCAATAGAAAAGACCGAGAGAACAAAGAAATAAATAACTTCAACTGATTACTTCACTGCTATGCCTAATTATATCCCAAATAATGACTTGAGCTTAAATAATTAATTCTCACGGAAAGAATTATTTTTGGGATAATTTAACAGAATATCACTGCAAGAGAACTTACAGCCAGTCAAGCATGTTACAAATCCACTTCTCTGGTAGATTTTTTGGATATATACCAAATGGAAGAAGCCTCCATTTCTGGCACGTATCACAACAGACCCAAAAATCTTCTAAAGCAACAGAATCCGTGGTGTTAAGAGCACAATCCAAAATGGGTCCATTTCCACTGTGTCGAGCTACAGTTGAAGTTGTTGGATTTCCATCAAACTCCAATGGCTTATCGTTTTCATCAACATTATTTCTCAATTTTAATGAACCACTAGGGATAGCTATGCCTTTCTTGATCAGGTCAGAATTCTTTGATCGATTCTCGCAAGGCATTTCCAAGCAATCTACATGATTCTCTTCATCCAATTCACCAAAGAAATCTCTATATCGGTCTTTATTTTTGTCCAAGTCCCTTTGTGCTTTGAAGTTCTCCAACTCGAATTCAGGTTGCACATTCAACACTTTAACGTGATTATTAACTTTGGGCTCTAGAGTAAAATTGATCCTCAAACTTTCACTTGATGCACTTCCAGCCATTGTGCCATGATTGGGACTGCCTTTCAATTTATTTCTAACCTCAGGATGTGCATTCTCTTTTACAGGGGTAAATGTCATGTTGTCCTCCTTAGAAGTGACTTTCTCATTAGGCTTTTTCTTGAGAGGATTTGGGAGCTCGCGGTGCTTGGATTTTTTGCCTTTAGAGTTGACATTGCCAGATTCAAAAGTTTTACATTCCTTCTGATAACCATCTGTCTTTGGAAAGGTTGTGATTTCATCAATAGGAGTATCGTTTTTATCCTCCCAAAATTTAGTTGCAGGACCGTTCTTCTGCTTCCTGCCATCTCGGACCGTTGACAGTTCCTCGTCCATTCTTTCAATGGACATAACCTTATTGACTTTGCCTGATGAATCTCCTGTCTCTCCTAAACCATTTGTTTTCTCTCCCAAACCAGAGCATAGATTTGACAGAAGTGGAAGCTTCAATGTATTTGAGACAAGCTCTTCGCATGCCACAATACCAATTTCAGACTCCTTTTTTGGAATAACTACACCCTTATCCTGACGAGCCTTATTGCTTTTAGTCTTTGATTCAGATGACACACCATTTACCTTTGTTGGCTTCAGTTTCTTCTCTTGAGAAATTTTTCCAGAGCTTCTAGAAACCTCATTCCCACTTCCCAATACACCAGCATTTTCACAGCCACTCCTCGGATCAAGAGGAGATTTTGCATCGTTGGAGTGCCTCTCCTTTTCATTGAGGTGAATAAGGTCATCAGGAAGAGGTGATAGCAATGGACCCCCTTGAATGGGAAAGGATGTCATAATCTGAAGTTGCACATAAACGAAACCAACAAACCCTAATCACAACCATATAAAATAGAATGTATGGAAATACTTCATGACAATACTGACTAACCTGAAGAATAGTGATAGGAGATTCAAATCGGTTGTGTTGCAATTCCTGACACATCCCTTCACTGCCTGATAGAGCATCATCGAAAGACGATGCTGGGGAAACATCGAGTCCAAGACCACTATAGATCGCAGCATTTTTACAAGTCGACAAGTCATCAGAACCCACCTTGATTCGGACCTTCAAGGTTTTCTGATCAGATGAACAATCGATTTTCTTTTTCCCAGATGCATAATTAAGAGATTCCCCTTGGATAAAAGACTCCTGCACTTCTTGTTTCATAGATCCATTACCAGTTGGTCTTTTTGTCACGGAAAGAGATGAACAACTACTTGACGGTCCAAATCTCCCAGATTTTGGTATAAAATTCTGACCATCCCCCTGTTCAAAGTTTTTCAATCATCCAAAAAGTTCAAAGTGTTCAATTACAAAATATAATTATCAGATAACAAAAGAGTCTCCATGTTTATCAGGCGCTTACTGTATTTGAGCCAAGTTGCAAATTGTTAGGAGATCTAAGGACACTGTGATTTTGAACTTTTGGTGGGGTTCTTGGTTGAGACCAAATTGGAGACCGATGATAAACAGTTGTGGGTAAAAATGAACCATACCCACCAAATTTTGCACCTGCAGTAAGTTTTGAAGCCGATGCCATTAATTCATCTAAGGTTAAGAAAAATGTAATTGTACAAAGAACCATAATTCTATAACTCTCTCAGCTCACCCAAGTTCTCTGCGGAGACCCCACCCTCAAAATCCTTCTGAAAGTGTCCCAAAACATCTTGAAGCTTCTCATCCTGTATGATGTTGCCACAGTTTATTGATCAGGAAAAAAAGGAGATCCAACAGTACTAGAGTGATGTTGTAACAATGCAAGACTTGAACATGAGAAGTTATTATGTACATGTTTATCTAAAATAGACGTGAAATATTTAGTTAAGGCAATGGAACATCGTTCATCATTAAAAGACTTTAACTAACAACCTGAATTCCAAGCCTGCAATTCACTTTGGAAACGTTCTAAGACTTCTTGACTATAGTTGCAAAGTCAGTATAGCAGCCTCCTAAATTGTGATCATTACGAATGAGAACGTAGATTTAATTATTTCAAAATTCCACACTCCTCCATTATCTAGAATCATCACTAGAACTCATATCACCTCTCTCTTGATAATGATAATAAAAGCTTCTGAAAAAATTACATTTTCTTCAGAGTAAAAGCGACCTGACAGTATTTTGGAACCGAAGCAAGTGAAACCAAACAATGAAAATCCAGTCATAGAAATTGAATTAGACCCAAGCAAAAAGAATTTTGAAAACTAAGAACTACAATCTACAAACTCAAGTTTGGATCTAATGCAACGACCAGGAAAGAGCAGAAATTCAGCAGATTTAAACAAACATTGAGATGGACAAGACGATATATGAAGATGAAAATCCTTACGATGTAGGAGAGAGCAACATCTGGGTCTATTTTCACATCAGAATCTTCATTATCTTGATAGGAGTGGGCCTCACCTTCTTCAAGCTCAGCGTCCTCCATTTTTCTCCCAACACCACCAATGCTCAACCCAAACCCTAGCCCCTTACTCCCATCCCTACTTCTCACAGAAATCATCCAACGTAAAGGAGCAAACTTTCCAAGAACATCAAAACTAAGCCTTTATCCCACAAGTAGCGGCCAAATCCCGAACTCTCTCCGGACCGTTTGGCGGCGGCGAAATCGATCAAAACCCACCGAGGATTTCTAAAATAACAATCGCAATCAACGCCGATCACCTACAAAGTACAGTCGAGGAAAAGAAAAAACCTCAATTCCCGATGAAAATCAAGGAAGTCAATCTTCAAAAGGGTCTTTCAGCAACAAATCCGTCAGATATTCTTCCGTAAAAACAAGCGGCTTTGGATCTCCCTCGTTCGATGTCGATCTTCCAGCTGAAAATTGATTACCACAATCTTCTCTCTCCTCTTCTTTCCTCTCTCCCTCTCCGCCTGGTTTTCGGGTCTCGACAGCAGCCGCGTTTTTTTATTTAATTATAATTATTCTCTCTTAATTCTCACTAAACCAAAATGTTTTGAATCAATTACTTCTCAACCGAAAGTTTTGACCGGAACGCAAACTATGCTTCCAGGAACATATTATGTCCATGTGTGTTATCATGTATGTATGCTGGTATGCACGTGTTATATTTTCTTATTTTTGAATCATTTTCAGCCTCAAAAAAGCTTATAAATAAAATAGAATTTCGCATACAATATTTGCTATTTTAGATAATCATTTTCCAATTTCGATAGAATTTAGCTTTATTCTCGAGACTAGCGGAGACATCTGCTCTTTGTAACTGAGTAACTATCAACTATCGGTACATAGTTATTTATCGAAATTTGCACAACTTTATTCTGGTTTTATGTCCAAAACATATTATGCCGTTACATACATCCTAAGTAAGTGAGATTGAACATCACCTCTGACACTGCGAGATGGCTCAATCCATTCTCCTTAAAAAATATGCATCATTGTCGGCTACTATTACAACCAAGATGATTGTCTTTCATCGGAGCGGGCACAACGTTATTCTTGAATATGTCTAACAAAGTATTTTATTAATTAGAAAAATATAACTCATTTAAGAACTATGTCTCCACTTTTGGGCTTTGTGGGATTGAACACTTCTTAGATCGTGAGTGAGTTTGTCACATGTCATGATACCCACTCTAAATTTTTCAACCTAGAAATAAAATCCACTTTTGGGCTTAAAATAATGACTTTTGATTTCAATAGCTTAATACAAGTAATTATGTAACATGTTAGATAAGCTTTATTATTTTGATGAGTTCATATACATCACTTAGAGTACACTATAGTTATCTTTGTGTAAATCTGATTTAGAGTGATTAAGTACGGATTTAGCAAATACGCTCCATCGCATGCATCATCCTATACGGTTTTTATTAGACATTTGAGTTTTGTCCAGGAGTTTCTTCTTCAAGTTTTGGGCAAATATAATTACCAAAAGATAGGGTAATTAATTGATTAATGTGTGACGAATGAAGTATATCCCAATATTGTCCACAATCAAGTTGCATGGGGTCCATATCCCACAATGCATTAATGTTCGAGAAGCCACCAAATCCACCAAGCCCCACCACCCCATGTTATTTCATTTTTCCACTAGCTATTATAATTACTATTACTTCAATATTAGTTTACCTTGTTCTCCATGTAATATATACGCGGTAACTATCTTCAAGTTAATTGGACAATTTGATATGTACTCATATTATTATTAGGTATGACGATTAAATCATGTTAATTTTGTTTTCAAAATATCAATCTCATTCAATCATTAGTTACAAAGAAAAGGACTCAGAGCATATTGATAATTAGGAATTGGCAGAACCGGCTCAAACTAGTCGGACCGAGCTAATTTATGGGCTGAGTAGGTTCCAAACCGCAGTTCACGAGTCTTCAGGTTAAAACCCATAAAACTAGCCGTGTTCATGGGCCAATTTTTTTATTCACTTCAAACCCGGCTCAAAATTTGGAATACCCGACCAAGATTCGAACAATAAAATTGACATGTTATCTTGAGCCAACTTTATTGTTAGAAACATGTAAATAATGTCATGTGTTTCTAACTATTCAATATGAAATTGTGACTCGAAGAAACATAAGGTGCAAGAATGATCAAGAATCTTGCAAGGCAATCTCGTTAAGTGCATGAACCGCGGTGGCAACATTTTAAAACTTTCATAGTGCCTCAACACACAATACTATCCATTTTAAATCGAGGTATGAAGAAGTGTATTTTATAGTGCATCCCAAAACGTATTGTACGTGATAGATTGAAAAACTATACTTACATATCACAAAATTTGTATCTTGCCAATAATGTGAGCTTATAATTTTTTAATTATTATTTTTTGAAGATAATTGTTAAATAATGTGACAAATATTACTAAAATTAATAAAAAGAGGTGATAATTATCATGCTTAAGAGAATTAATGACAATAATGCCCTTATAACACTCGCAAGGCTTGCTTCATGGCAAGGCCAAGAAAAATAGGCCATACACATGAGATAAAGGGAAAAAATAAAAATTTGTCATCATCGCCGGGAGGGAATAAAAAGAACTAGCGCCCACGTGTCAGCTAATCAGCAGTCAAGCAGGGTTCCTGTATAAGGGTAGTTCAGTCATTTAGAAAGTGCCGATTGTCGGTTACCCGGGTTAAAAGATCGACCGGTTTTGGCGGGTAGAAAACGAACAACAAAAAGGGCAAAAAAAAAAACCAGGCTACCCCATACGGTTGAGCGAGAGAGGGTGAGTGGGATGAGAGAGGGTGGAGGAGAGAGCAACCTGAGTTCCAGTACAGGGTTATGATCTCTCTTTCTCTCTTTCTCTGTTTCCGGTTTGATTTCGTTGTATTTAACGAAGTACTGATCACACTCTGACGAGCTTCCCGGCGGAGCTTCTACCGGAGAAGTGTTTTCATACTATGTCTTTGTTGTCTGTAGAGTCGGTAGTGTTGTGGTGAAATCTAACCCTAAGGAGAAAAAAGAAAGGAGTTGTTCGACATGTACGGACTGAATCCGGCGGGAAATGGATCGCAATTAGGGCAGCAACTGGAATGGAGTCCGGACGGAGGTGAAACGGGTATCCAAATCGTTGCATTTCTTTTAGCATCTTCTGCGCGTGAATTTCGTGTTGTTTAGACTCGTCTTAGTGATTTTCTTATTGGTTTTCTTTTGCTTTCGCAATGTGAGAATGTGATTGACGTTTTTGAATGAGTTATGTTCTGTTTTTTGCTTGGAATGTAGAATCCATGTGGCAGTTTGGTCTGACCAGTAGAGAATCGTATCCTGAGCGTCCTGGTGTACCTAACTGTGTATATTATATGCGAACTGGGCTTTGTGGGTATGGGAGCAGATGTCGTTTCAGCCATCCTCGTGATCGTGCTGCGGTAAATTCATCATATTAGAATGTCAGAATTGATCAATTAGGGGCCTCCATGTGTAGTTTCTTTGTAGCCCCTTATTTCACTAATTAGTGCTTAGCAAATGGTCTATATAATGATTTTCCTTAATTTGATTGTTGGTTAGGTTTTTGATTGATTCGGGGTTAACTGGTTTCAGTTTTGTTCATGTCTGATTCTTTTATCTTCTGATCAATCTCCGGTGGAGAAAGATTATTACGTTGAAATTTTTTTCTTAAGGACACAAATCTGGCCAAGGCTAATTAGTGTTTGGGAAATAGATAATTTTGAAATGTACTTGTTACTGAGATTGTAGTATTTCTGCATAGGTTGTAGCTGCTGTAAGAGCTACCGGGGATTACCCAGAACGACTGGGGGAACCTGTGTGTCAGGTACATGAAAATGTATTTGATAGTGAGATAGAATATTTTTTGGTGATTTTTGATCACAAGCTTCTGATAAAAAACAAGCAGTTCGAGTTCTAATTGCAGCTTCCACATGATGATAGAATTTCTTTCTGTTTGCTTGTTTCTTAGTATTATATGAAAACTGGAACCTGTAAATTTGGTGCATCTTGCAAGTTTCACCATCCAAAACATGGAGGCGGATTCCTGAACCACGCTCCTCTTAATATCTATGGATACCCTCTTCGACCGGTATTATGGCGTTTACTAGATTTCCCCAGTGTGTAATATTATGTTGATACTGAACAGATGTAACAACGAATTACTTAAACAGGGTGAGAGAGAATGCTCCTACTATTTAAAAACGGGGCAGTGCAAATTTGGTTTAACCTGTAAATTCCATCATCCTCAAACAGCTAGCTCATCTACACCAAACACCACTCAATTTTATCCGTCAGTGCAGTCTCCTTCAGTTCCCATGCCTGACCAATATGGAGTCACTTCTACTAGCTTGAGGGTAGCCAGGCCACCTATTTTACCTGGTTCTTATGTGCAAGGGACCTATGGTCCTGTTTTGCTACCCCCAGGAGTTGTTCCAATTCCAGGATGGAGTCCATACTCGGTATGAGATGGAAGATTTTTGCTGGAATTTTTTATATGTACTGATTTTTTTTTAATTTGTTTGTTTTCCTTGGTTCAGGCGCCTGTAAGCCCTGCCTTATCTCCTGGTGCTCCACACACAGTTGGAGCAACTCCTGTTTATGGAGTAGCTCAGCTGTCTTCTACAACCTCATCTCTTCCACGGCCCTATTCCTCTTTGCCTTCATCTGTTGGCCCTTCTAGCAGTAGGGAACAGTTTCCTGAGAGACCTGGTGAACCTGAATGCCAGTACTACATAAGAACTGGTGACTGCAAGTTTGGCCTAGCTTGTCGATATCATCACCCTCCCAACCGGATTTTACCTAGGACAAATTGTGTTCTTAGCGCACTGGGCCTTCCCTTGCGACCGGTATGAGTTGTTAGATTTCCTTCATGTTGTGAACGATAAATTTTGATCTGGTCATAAAAAAATCTGATTTTTTATCTGAAAAGGTTTTCGTGTGACTTATGCATCTCTTGTTCAATATGGAAATTTGTTTGATTGATGTAGAAAGGTAACATTTGTTTGAGTTTAATAATCTAGACGTATGATGTCTATTAATAGATGGTTCACCCTGTTGAAACTCTAAAGTGTCCACTGATTTTTCTTTTTTCTGGTGAAAGGTCGGCTTATAATGTCGGAAAATCTCATATGGTGAAGGGTTTGGAATACCAATAAAATTATTCATAAGTTACGACTCCATATTCTGCTTTAAAATCTAATTTTTGAAACTGCATGATTCAAGGAAACTTTCCAGTGACACTTGCAACAAATACCATGTATTGGATAGCCTGTTGGTTTATTTTTTTGTTATTTCCAGATCACGTTTCTCTGCTTCAAAATAGGGTCTGATGAAAGTTAGTTTTCAATTGTGACTTAGCGTCTAAGGACTGTTCTACCCTCTAAAAGGTGATGGCAAGTGGCATAATTTGTGCAACTGCAAGGGAATCGTATCTTTGGATTCCCTTGTTGGTTTTGTGGTAATTATAGTTTGTTGATGCATACTCATCGACTGTGCTATGGATAGTTTTGGTGAGCTTTGAGTGGGGGAGCTAAGATGCATATGAAATTGTTAATTAGTTGATTTAACTCATCAATGAAACATTTTTTGCTACAAAATTTTCTGACATTGAAGAGAGTAAAAGAAAAAAAAAAGAAATCTTCTTATTGCTTTATTTATGCCATCATTGAGGTAATAGAATTTTTAACATATGGCGTGTTTCTTGTTTTTGTTTCTTCTCTTCCACTAACTAGAAACCAGTTTATGGAGATCACAAATTGTTCTGAATCTTCTTTTACCTTTGTTTAATGAGTCATGAGGATGCCCTTGTGATGGTAACTATTTGTGTGTAAAGTAAAAGGTGATAGATACGATGCCAGTGGCATGTAGGAGATTCTTGGAACTATACAACTGCTTAATTATTACGAATTTTGAGCGTATTCATATAAATTTGATCAGAGAAACTATTTTTCTTTTCTATCTTTTCAGCTCTTACCAACTTTCAACAGTTATGTTTTGGGGAAGATTAGTTTACATGGTATTCTACTTAATGCTAAGACTCATCCATATAACAATGCCTAGCATTTTGGACAAAGGAAAATAGTACCTGTTTGTCATACAAGAAAAGTGTAGTTTTATGAATTTGTTGTTTAAAGTATGAGTTGAATCTGGAAATAGGTGGGAAAAAAGTCGCGGTATGATGTGATTTTCTGCCAGGACTGTACATAAAATAGTTGATATTATAAGTAATATGTGATAAACCTTGTAACCTTTGAATAATTAATGGTTTTCTAATAATAGTTGTTTAACCATCTTCTTCTTATATATCTAACTAAAATTTGTTATGAGTTATTTGGTGGTTTTTGAATGTTTGGTTTATATGCATTACCGTAATGATGGTATTACTACTGATTGTGCCGCTACTTGTTTGCTTATTAAATTTCACTCTGCAATGTAGGGATGTCTTTTGCAAAATTGAATGCTTGCTTGGTTGTAGGATTTGTTAATTCATATTTTTAATATGCAGGGGGTTGAGGCTTGTACATTTTACTTGCAAAATGGACAGTGCAAATTCGGATCAACCTGTAAGTTTGATCATCCAATGGGGACAATGAGATACAGTCCATCAACCTCGTCTCTCATCAACATGCCCGTTGCTCCTTATCCGGTAGTATCATCCCTGCTTCCGGCTTTGGCTCCTTCATCATCATCTTCTGAGCTCAAACCCGAGCTGATGTCAGTTACAAGAAAAGAGTCATATTCAGCAAGATTGCCTTCTTCTGGAAGTACCTCTACTAGTACCGTTGGATTAATTTACTCTCACACTGGATCTAGTGGCCAACTTTCCACTCAAACTACCGCTCCTATGAACACTAGACAAGGTGGTGAGACAAGGCATTAGAGTTAGACGTAATTCACTGCATTCTGGTATCTGTCTCGTGAATATGGTTTTTGTTGACCTTCGATGCAGATTCTGTTTATTGCGGCATTTAATCTCTCTAATCATGTTTAAGCAACAGATTATTATTCTCTTTCATGGACTATCAACGAGATCTTTGATAGCCCGGATTCTAGAAGCAGAGGGCCAGATGTTTATGCGATTCGTATATTGGCGATGTACAGCTCTAAATCTCGAATAAAACTTCAAAAGCCATAGCCTTGGAAGACTCTCTTCTGCTCTTTGAATTGCTCAAAGTTAAGGTTAGCCTACAACTTTAACTTAAACTGTTGAACTTATGTATATAAATGTACTGGTCGGCTCATTGTTGCAATTGAAAGACCACCCTGCTTCTGAAATAAGGGGTGAAATTTTCGTAATTTCTGGTTGTTTTGATCCGGTTTATTATTTTGTATAATCTGTTTCGTAATTGCTCATCTGCCATTGTTTTTCTGTACGATTTGATCAATCTGCATGGTATTTTTCTGTAAAGTTAATAATTTGAGTTTTCCATGTTTTCTGTGACAGTTGGAAAATTTGCTCTTATTAACGAGTCAAATAATTATTTATGTAATTAATATAATAATTATAAGTAGATAATTTATTTAATTAATTACACTTATATTCATAATTAAGGTAAAATACAATAGCCATTATTCTAGGGAAAATGTTGGAAATGATGTGATTTTGGAGGAAGTCGTGGTAGTGGGGAAGCATGGCTGCCCAAAAATATGATGACAAATGATGAAGTTGTCTACCTTTTCTTTTTCTTTTTTAATTTTTCTAATTTTTTTTTTTAAAATTAGCTCGAGTTTGCTCACAGAGCCTAAACGAGTCGAGTCTAGCTTAGCCTAAACGAATCAAACTTCTCGAGCGTAAACAATATGAGCGAAACAAGCTCATTATTTCATTCAACTGCCCAAAACTCAATTTTCCACTGCTATCAAAACATTAGACGACCTGGCCAAATCATGAGCAACTGAAAATGTAAGAGATTTGTGTCTACTTGAGTCGATAACCTTCGTTGATCATCTGAGATTGAGGTGGTCGGGACTCCAGAGTTATTTCATTATTGTACATGTTAATTTATCAAACATTAATTAATTTAAAAATAATTTAATATGTCGACGTGCATAATAAAAACATACGGTAATCATAGAACTAACCTTAATTAATACAAGCCATTTAGGATGGCAACCAAGAGCAAAGTTGAGCAATACTAATTGAAGGAATTTATATTTTGTACATTGTCTGAGTAACTTCGTGCAGCTGGAACGAGACCATAGCGAGGATCAAGCTACTCGATCTCACGAGCAGTTAGGAATCGGTCAAGGTGGGACCGATGCACAGAATCTATGCCTGGAATCTTTGTCTCTGAGGATCCAAAGGAGGAGATTTTGAGAATCTGGTGTAACATGACCGGAATTCCCAACGTTTTTATGCTCTGTCCATGTCTCAAGATGATATATTCTCCTTCCCACAGCTCCTGCAAAAGTAGAAGAAATGGCAAAGAAGCAATACACGTCTGCTACATATTGAAGCCATTCAGCTGAGATTAATCAAAGATTCATACCGAAATTTCTAAAAGTAAGAGCTCATATCTATTGACAAAATATTTCTTTTTCAACAAAAATTCTTAGGCATCCGATCAAAGAACATTCTGAATATTCCCATCCGACGAAAGCAGCTTCGAGCATGATCTCTTGTTGTCCCTATATATAACCTAGCAGATTCAAGCACCCTTGAGCTTCAAACCCTTTTCCCATTTCGATTGGATCGAGTTCTTTTTGAAATTGATCCAAAGTTTTGTTCAAAGTAAACAGACGTTTAAGAGATGGAAAAGGTGACAAGAATGGTTGCCCAAAAAGGAGTGGTGATATTCAGCAAGAGCTCCTGCTGCCTCTGTTACACGGTCGATATTCTACTTCGTGAGCTTGGAGTAAAGCCAATGGTTTACGAGATCGACAAAGACCCGGACGGCCGGGAAATGGAGAAAGCTCTGCTGAGAATGGGGTGTGACGCGCCTAATCCGGCTGTTTTTATCGGCGGAGTTCTCATTGTATCTACAAATGAAGTTATCTCTCTCCATCTTAGTGACAATCTGAGTCCAAAACTAAAGCCATATCAGTCTTATAATTAATGCTCTTCTAGTTTGATGTCATGTTGGATGAATAAAGTTGGCTAAGTAGAAGAATCTCCCAGTGATTTTATGTGTTTAATGCAGCATTTGGTAGCTATGGTTTGTGATATTTTTCCTATTTCTAATAAAGTTCAGTTTCATAATGAACTGTATTAAAAGTTTATTCGATAATACGCCCGAGCTCGACTATGGAGACAACTTTCTCTCGTCAATCCCCCAGAGCTCAAAAAAGATCTTCGATTTCAAAATTGAAGCGACCGTGATGATCGTGTGCAGCTTGAAAGACGGTTTAACACCATAACACCAACACTTTAATCGAAAAATTTAGCGAGAAATTGAGGACATTTTTCGCCGTAACACCAAGAAAACCGGATGCAAAAGCGAGGACAAATTCTACACAAGAACCAAAGAGACAGGACTTTCACTAAGATAATCCACTTGAACTATGAAAATAGAAAGACGAATCAATGATATTAATCGTGTAACGAATTGAAAAGGCGACAGTTGAACATAGATTAAAAGTTAATGTCGATCGAACGATCGTACTCTTTCTCCGAATTTTTAAAGTTAAAACTGAAAAATTCCAAACTTTTCGGGCACGTGGTAGCGGGATTCTACCGCTTTATTTTTTTTATGCTTGTTAGCATTGAATTCTATGCCTCTTTCATTACTTTTATTCCCATTCTTCCAACAAGTAGAGGGTCTCATTGTTGAGTAGTCGGCACTTGTACACGTGTACAATGGCTTAGTATGGATTGGCAAACCGGGTCTAACAATTTCAATTTCAGTTTCGGTTCTTAAAAATACGTGTTTCAAGGTTTGGTTTTTAGTTTTGTGGAATCAAATTGTCGGTAAAAAAAATTAACGTAAAACTAAGTTAAATAAGAAAAAAAAAAAGAATCAGCCTAATCTCAAAAATTGACCCTAAATTTTCAATCACAAAATTTCACTCTCTTGTAGTTTATAACATTGCATGAAATTATGAAATAAATAACATGGGACGTTAGTCCAAGGCTAGACTTTTCTTTCTTGTGCTTCAAATAGGCTTGAGGTGGTGTATGTGTGTCCCCACTTACACGTGCACTTTGGTTGGAAAAGAACTGAAACTGATGTTTGTGTTTTCACATACCAACGCACCAAATCACCATGGACACCACCGTCTTCTTCATCCGATTACGAAACCCACCATTTCTGTGACATAATTTTAACCCAGATTAACGAAGATAGATATAATTTGATTGTGGATAGTGAAGGACTAAGAAGAAAAAATGGGGGATTTTTATGATATCAGAGATGGCTGGCCCAGATGGGTTGTTTAGAACGGAGTGAATTGGGTCAGCAATTACGAAAGCCAATGAGCAGACGAGTCGCTGCAGAGCAATCAGTCTCCGTTCACTTGCGGGCTGTTATTTTCGTTTGGAAAAACGTCATTTTCTCCGAGTTTCAACTTGAGGATTACACATGAAAATCAACCCGGCTGTTCGTGAATCAAGATAGTTCTGTCGAGACGAACTAGATTTTTCTTTTTCTCGTCACTTTCTTGCATTTATTTTGCCGAGAATCTCGTTTGGTCCGGTTTCAAAATATGCGCTTGGTTCTACCTACCCTCCTCCATGGAAGGAGAGCAAAACCAGAAGGGCGTGGAAAAGCTTTGCAAAACACGATGACCAAGAAGACTTTATGTGACTATTGTGGCGAGATCACAGCCCTCCTTTACTGCCGGGCCGACTCGGCCAAGCTCTGCTTCGTCTGCGACCGTGAAGTCCACTCCACGAACCAGCTCTTCTGCAAGCACACTCGGTTTCAGCTCTGCGATGTCTGCAACTCTTCCCCTGCTTCCATTGTTTGTTACAACGAAAACTCCGTTCTTTGTCAGACCTGTGACTGGGAAAGGCACAGGCTTTCTCCCTCGCCGGTGCATGACCGGAGACCTCTCGAGGGCTTTACTGGGTGCCCCTCTGTCTCTGAGCTTTCGGCCATTGTTGGGGTTGAGGATGCTTATCGGAAAACTAAGTTTTTTAGAGAGGAGGATATTGACGGCAATGGTGATGGGCTTGGGAATTCTCTCGATTTGGCCGATGGGTATTCCGATACGTTGCTTTGGGATCCTCCGACTGTTGTCACCATCGACGATTTGGTCAGTCCCTCCTATTCTTCTCGTCAATTTTAGGCTACGGCGGTTCCTCCTTTGTTCAAGGTATATAATTTCCCCCTTGAATAAATCTTGGTTTAGTTATGGAGATAGATTGGTGCTGTAATGGTTTTTTGGATTGGCATGTTTGATCAATTTAGGATTGTGTTTGCACCAGAATCACAAATCTGCTGCTTGTGGACGGCACAAGGAAGAAATTCTCGGCCAGCTTCATGAGCTTGCAAAGCTGGAAATGAATTCAACTATTGAAAATGTGAATCCAGATTCTTTTCAAGAATTCCAACATGAACAGCCCGTACCAGATCCAAAACCAGCAGCCAAATCTTTGGTTTCTGAGCCTGTCGACCAGGCTGTTCCTTTTACTGATTTTGCGGTAAAGGCTTAATTTGCACTTTTCTTTGGGAATGATCATATTGATTAGCTCTTTTCTTTGAGTAATTAGACATCATTTGAGGCCCTGCCGGATCTCTCAAATGAATATGTTATGGATGCAAAAGTTGATGAATATTTTTTCGACTTGGGCCCCAGATGAGTATTGTTTCCGTGATCGTTTTCTTGACAAATGTAGGGTGATGATGATTTGCAGTGGTGTACCGACGGTGGCGATGACGAAACTCAGGCCTTTCTTCAGAAGGCATTGTTAAAAAGTGACTGTGAGGAAAGTTCTAGAGTTCCCAACAAGCATTCTGAGTGTAGTGCCACTTTACCCTGTCCTGATTCTGCTCATGAAGGCCAGCCGCAATCGCAATCTCTACCGGTCTCCGACCCGTTGCAGGCTTTTCCGAAGGTCGTTTCTTATGAATTAAGCCTCCAAGATAGAGAAACTTCCATTTCCCGGTATAAGGAAAAGAAAAGAACAAGGAGGTACATTTCTCAGATAGCTTATGTTCCAATAAATTCAAATCCCTCTTTCAAGATCGTTCTATAAAGATTTGCAATTCTAGAGTAGATGGATTTATTAAGAACAAAATTCTACATGAGATTTAAATAATTCAAATCTAATTTGAAATTCAATGGAAGATAATTCTCAAGACTAAGATATTTCCGCGATTCCATATCTGACGAAATACCGAAATAAATCCTCCTAAAAATTCATAAATCTCCCAAAAATCCAAACAAAGTTTAAGTTTTCACCAAAAAGTAAATGAAAATTTTCAGCCATTCTTGGAAAAATTACTGTCATGAATAAAATTGTTATGTGTTAGATGAAACAAAACAAAACTATAGAAATAAAATTGTACTCAAGATCAGCAAGTCCAGGTTGATGAGTTTGTAATACACGAAGAGGACGATTTGCAGAAGGGAAGACTGATCAGAAATGGTGGATAGTAGGAGAGATACCAGTCTTCTGTGAGATAACAAATCGAATTATTTCAAATTAATAGTTTCAAGATCCATTAAGATTTCAGCGATTCGTTTTTTTTTTTAATTTTGTGTGACGACTCATCATTCTTATGCACTGTTCCAAGTTAATAATTTCATGGCTACCGAGAAGTTTGTAATGACCGTTTAAAGATCTCGATCGTATCAGTATTTGTCATCGAATTTGTTATTCTGCTTCATTACTTATCATTTAGTTTGAGTCGGGATTCATTTTGTTTACTAATGAGTTAATGTATTATGTCTTTTCTTATTTTCCATTTCATCACCTTAGGATGTCTGCACTTTGTTGGACGCAACAGGTACGATAAGCACATCAGGTATGAATCACGGAAGGTTCGGGCAGAAGGCAGAACGGGGATAAGGGGCCGGTTTGGAAGGAAGGATCAACGACCCGTACATGCTTCTTCAATATGCTTTTACATAATCTTATTTTTTTTATTATCGAGATTTTCTCACATTAAGTTCGATCATAAATCGTTGCTCTGGTATTTACGCTTTGATCTTTGAGAAAGAAATGGTGTTCTTGCTTCTTTACTGCATGAAAAAACATGAGCTTTTTAGTCATAACTTGTTAGAAAATAGTTCTAAATTAGGACATTAAGGTCTAGAAAATATAGCAAAAGCGAAGACTGAAAAACTAGCGTATGAAATTAGAAGGTAGTAGTTAAGAGAGGAAGATCCATTTCCGCATCCGGAAATCCCCAACATTTTGGTCTGGAGGACGATTGGCCAGAGAAAATCTTGAGAGAGAAAGAGGGAGGAGAGAGAGAGAGAGAGAGAGGAAGCAACGTTAATGGCGGACGGAATGGGAGGGAGAACTCCGAGTAATGAAGCGAGTGTGAAGCTGTTCGTTGGTCAAGTACCGAAGCACATGACCGCAGACCGAAGCGCAGGTCCTCGTAATGTTCAAAGAGTTCGCTATTGTCGACGAGGTCAACATCATCAAAGATAAGAACACTCGGGCTTCTCGAGGTTCTGGCACATTCTTCATCTTCTTGCATTTTTTTCACTGATTTTGGTTCCTGCTCATTATGCTTGATCTGGAGGACGTGAACCAAGATTTTTGTGATTGGGCCCACATTAAGCGTTTTGTGCTGTCTGGTTTTGTGTTTGGTCCCCTGACTTTGGATTTTACCGCTTGAATTTCCAGGGTGTTGTTTTGTGATTTGTCCTTCAAGCCAGGAGGCGGATAGGGCGATCGATGCATGTCATAACAAGCAAACTTTGCCTGGGGTAAGCCAACATTTTATCTCTGTAATAAGTATTTTCTCGTTTTCTTTTATTTTCATGATCCCAATACTCTAGATTATCGTTGAAGATGGTCTAGTATCATGAAGAATTCCTAGAATGTAAGAATAAATTCCCGTATAGTAAAATGTAGTGTTTTCTATTTATAGCATATGTAATATCTCTGTGATTTTATGTGTCTGAAAATCCAGTTTTTTTTTCAGTAGGATAAAGGGAATTTGTTTAAAAGCCTTTTTTGGCTTTCACGGGAACAATTAATGGCACATTGACTTTCCTGTAGCTTACTGTCTATCTTCCGCCCAATAACTACTGCAGCAGTCAAGTCAATGTTGCATTTCTGGATTAAGTATGTTGATAGCTGTGAACCTTTGCATTAATAATGATTAGTTGAGTTTTTGTGTCATATTTTAGCGGGCATATGTTGCTTTGGAATTTCCTTACTGCAAGTATCCTTCCATGATTAGTCTTTGGATTAGACCTCTTTAACTGCTTAAGAAGTACTTTATGCAAATGGAGCAAAGGCGGCTCATTTATATTGCAAGGATGTCGTTCCTTGCCAACCAAGTTTGTCTTTGAGAAACTTTGTCTGCATAATATCAACATTTTGCTTCCTTATATACTTTTGGAAGGTGAGAAGATATATCTTTCTAGAGATGTTCTTTCTTCTCTAGAAATGAGTTGAATTAACAGCATAAATTATGAACATTAATTTCTGTAGCAAACGTTTCCTTTTAATCTAAAAGGAGTTGAAAAAGAGCAAATGCAAGAAGAAGACGAAGATGTTAGAATTAAAAAAACAAGCTCCTTTACAAAAACAAACTTGTACACTGAAGAATTTGTTTATTGTTCATATCATCCCTGAAACAAAAAATTGTTGGTTTCAGAGGCAAAGTTCAATAGATCAAGTGTGTAGTATGGTTGAATGTGTTATTTAGTGGCAGAGAAGGAGAGAAAGTTAAAGGCGATGGAGCTCATAGCTTGTTGATCTAATTTGATGACTTGTCTTTGGTGATGCGGCATGACTTTTACTGAGAATGAAGGTTGTAGTTTGGACGAGGACCGACATGAGGAGAAGAAAACCAGAGAAAAAAGGGCCTATGAATACATTAAGGTCAGCAGTTTTCATCGTAACATCGAGAAGGACAACATGGGAAAAAGATTGCTATAATTTGATAAGAATCATGGACTTATCTATGATGGACTACAACCCACAAAACGGCACATGGCATAAAACTTGATTCTGAGGTTGATAGTAATGAAGACTGTGAAGATGAAGGTAGGGCTCGAAATGGGTCTGTATGGTTTGGAGTATCGAGTTTCTTTTTGTGGCAATTCGAGAGGGAATCTGTTCATTAGAAACCTCCTTGGAGTGGAGGATAATTTTTTTTCCCAACTCGAGGACAAAGTGGTTTTCAGGGGGAAAGTGTTATGACTCAATTGTAATTAGTGAAGACTGGCTAGGAGAAGTTAGTAGAAACTGGTAGAAGTTTAATAAAGTTAACAACGTAAGGCCATTAAATAGAATAAGAGGGCAAATGAGATGATTATTCTCAAGTAGTAAAATCATGTTAAGGTGGAGAGCTCTTGACGTGCCTAGATTAGGCTTGTCTCCCTCGAATCAAATTTTTTGCCAAGCATCACTTGTTGAGACCAAAACATTGCCGACAAAAGTTAACCGCGCCTGCCATGCTCAGTAGAAAATAAGTTTGCAGCCTCGTTAGTTGGCCCTTGCTATCCTCGACCCTATTTTGCTGACGTTCTGCCCCTCATGCACACTCACGAGTGCCACCTTCAGCCATGCACCAGGCGTGGACCACGCCTTGGTGCTCCACCCTTGGCTCGCGCACCACATGCTTCCCTCATAAATTAACATGTACTTTAGGAATTACTTTAGATTATGCTCATAAATTAATAAATAAATTTTGTTTTGCATCATAGATAATTGTGAAACAACGTTCTCATACTTTACACGTTATTACATCACCTTTGTCTCTAGTATATAGCATGAGTAAAGTGAAACATGACAATTTGCAACATAAAATTTAATGGTAAAAGATTCAGTTAGTTCGACATCATTTTCACCTTAGATTGGTCAACTAGATAAATGATAAAAAAAACTTTTAGAAAGGAGAATATAAGATTATGTATATCAATATGCTTTACCTTTCATTTGCACCACTAATTTAAATGCATGCTTCTGGCCTAGGTGTAAAAATGTCCAGGAAGCCAATATTGACTTCAATGAACTTTCCTATGCAACCTTCTTAGGTAGAGTCTTTCGAATGACTTGACTAATCAATAATTTGGCATTGTGACTCTAAAACATTAATTTACTCTGCAAAACTGATGGAATTGGAGTATTGTAGAAGTTTTTTGATTGTGTCTCAACGATTGCATTTGGTTTGCTGCCTAATTGTGCTGCTCAATTAAATTTTAGTTTAACTCTTACTGAAATGGGCTGCGTGTTTGATTAATTCAGGCTTCTAGCCCATTGCAAGTGAAGTATGCAGGCGGAGAGCTAGAAAGATTAGGTTGGTTCTTATTATTGAGTTCCACATTTCTTTTCAAATGTAGTTATGCTACAAGGTGTTTCTCGTAGTTTTGATATACTTGAAAAACTGTTTTGTTTTTTGTTCGAGAACCAGAACACAAGTTATTTGTTGGCATGCTCCCGAAGAATGTATCTGAACCTGAACTTTCTGAACTTTTCTCCCAATATGGGAAAATAACTGACTTACAAATATTAAGAGGTTCTCAGCAAACAAGAAAAGGTAGAATGTGATTTGGACTAACCATTCTTCAAAACCAACAAACTTGTGGATAATAGAATTTTTCATTTGTTGTTTTTTATATATGTGACAGGTTGTGCTTTTTTAAAATATGAGTCAAAAGAGCAAGCTATTGCAGCTCTTGAAGCAATCAATGGAAAGCATAGAATGGAGGTTTGTGCTTATATGTTTTCTTTCTTCAGTCTTATTCTTGTGAACACTATTAGTAAAGCTTTTTTCCATCATGCATCAAAGTAACCCAGCCTCTGACATGTTTATGATGTAGCTATAAATGAAATTGTCAACTAGACAACTGAAAATTGCAGTTCACTTCAAAAGGTCATGCAATGTGTTAAGAACAGTTTAATAATCAAAAGACAGCTTCTCGTTGATGGAAATCAAAGCATTTTTACAAGAATGTGCAAATGTTCAGGGTCCTGCTAGCTGTATACTTCACTTGACTCTAACAGAAAACGTAACTATCTCCTTACTTCACATGCAACTATCTTTCCAGCGCCAATCTCTGTACACCTCCTTATTGGCTTGACTTTAGATTTCAAGTGTTTTCACCGAACACTTCAAATAAATTTTTCTAACAAGCAATACCTCGAAACCTTTCAATTTGTTATACAACACCCTTGGTGTTAAATTTTTTTAACGTAAATTTTTCACCCTTTATCACTCGCAAGACCTCCTCAACTGTGATTCCTTGAGTCGGCCTCCAGCCTCAAATAATGCAATTTTAGTTTTTCAGTTTTTCAATTGAATTTGCAGAATGTTTAGTGAAATTAACCATTGATTTTTCATATCTTGTCTCCAGCCTATTGGTTGATCATATGCGTATTAGAATTTGAATGGTAGAAAACTGACCAAAATATTATATCAGTTTTCTGTGTAGATTTCTTTTATTTTCTTTTATATAGAAGAAGAAATAGTCTCTACTAGTGTTATTTCTTATCAGTTTCTAGTCAATACATTTTGTTAGTTCAGTTGATAGCTTGGATTTCTTGCTTGTTTCCTAGTGATGATAAATGATACATATCTGCTAGTGAAATCATGAAACTATTGACATATTCAGATCTAATCTATGTTTCTCCTTTAGGGGTCAAGTGTTCCTTTGGCTGTCAAATGGGCAGATACAGAAAAGGAAAGACGAGCTCGCAAGGCTCAGAAAGCACAATCTCTGACTTCTAATGTTTTAAACACTGACTCACTTCATCCTTCATTATTTGTAGCCTTGCCACATGATTATATTCCTCAATATAATGGATACAGATATCAGGTGTGAACTTATTTAAAATATGTTTCAATAAATAATGAAGCTGCTTGTGTTTTTTAACTTTATGAAACGTGCATGTTTCACTGTGATTCGACTTCATTACATCATCTGCTAATTTTTGAACTATCTTACAAACTTTTGGAATTGTAACCTTTTTGAACTTTGATAGTGTAAAACGTTTATTACAAATTCTTTTAGGCTCCTGGTACTTATGGACTTATGCAATACCGCCTCCCACCAGTACAGAATCAGCCGGATTTCCATAATGTCGTTCCCCCAGTGAACCAAGGACATTCTCTGCGAGGAATCACTCCTGACTTTGTTCCTAGAAATTATGGATTTCCCCCTGCAAGTTACGTTAGATCCCCTTATCCTGCTGTTCCAGGTCTTCACCCTCCAATATACAATGGGGGAATGATGAATCATCGACCTATGGGTGATTCTCCCAGTTCGGCACCATTTACAGCTGGAAACAGTTGCTCTTCGCCTTCTTCTTGCTCTGGTAGAAGTTCTGGCGGTCAATTTGAAGGTTGCTGAAGACATGGTTTTGAGTAATTAGTTTGTAAGATTATTTCATTTTCTAATATTTCTCTTTTCTTATCCAGGTCCACCTGGTGCTAACCTCTTTATTTATCATATACCCCAAGATTTGGGTGATCAAGAATTTGCCAATGTTTTTCAATCATTTGGTAGGATTTTGAGTTCCAAGGTTTTTGTAGACAAAGCTACGGGAGCGAGCAAATGTTTTGGTGAGCAGACCTACGAACGAAGATTTTTCTGCTAGTCATTATCTGAAGAGACCTCTCTAAGCAAGCTTCATCTGCAGGATTTGTAAGTTATGACTCTCTTGAGGCTGCTCAATCGGCTATTCATATGATGAATGGATATCAATTAGGAGGTAAGAAATTGAAGGTGCAATTGAAGCGAGACAATAAACAGAATCACCCGTATTGAGTATGTTTGAAACGCAAGAGAAAGCAGAGAAATTGTATTGCTACAAACGCAGAAGTCAATCTCAATTTGTTGCAGTGACTTCAGTTTAAGCAGTCTGGGATGGACAGGAGATAATCTGTAATTGCATTCATTCCAGGACGAGGTTGCAGGGAGCTGCAGGGAGCTGCAACTCATGATGCCTTGTGTGCCATTACAATCTGTTATCTGTGTAAGTTTGTTTATAATTTGACCTTCAATTTATTTATTCTTCCTCCCGACCACCTGTTGATTGTATATTATTAAGGAAGAAGCATTCATGATAAAATATTTTATTCTTTCTTGTCGTGTTTTCTTTTGTCCTCCATTTATATACTGTTATTATGCGATGTTAAATATGATCTGGTTTGTTCTTTAATCTGCAGTAACTACGCCGGTTGCATTTAGTTCATTCCGTCATTTGTGGCTTAGCTTCCATGCTCGAATTTGTTTGTGATTTGACTCAGCTTGTTAGGTTTGGTTGACAGAGTTGTTTGACAGATTAGATTCAAAATGGCAATCTGGATGAGCTAGATTTACCATCTCCTTCAACCCTCCATTCAATCTGCAGATGAGAGAGCTGGAAGGGTTTTCATGTTTGGAGAAAATGACAGGTAAATCAACTACGACATTTCGCGACATGTAATCACACTGATGATCATAGCACATCCACGCTATTCACGTGTTGGTTAGGAATAAAGAACTCATTTATGAATGGTCTCCGGTGTACACCTCTCGATGATGTGGGTATTGTACATCCACACCATTCCCAGGTGGGTCGGCACAGGAGCAACCAAGAGAACAAACGAGAGGAGAAGATGGTATGAAAGAGCAAGAAAGAATGTAGACTCCATTAATACCTTCAACGTTTAAATTGCTTTTATTAGAGACAAATGAATTTTTCTAACCATCAACACTTTAAGCTTTTTGATTTGTTATACAATACGTTAAATTGTTTAGACCCAATTCTTTTTTGTTAGCCCTCATCGACCCTAATCGAGCAAATGCAAATTTAATTTTTAAGTTTCAATTGAATTTCCATGTTCTAATTTTGTACTAAACTTAAGCTAATGTATTTGATTTTAAAGACTATAAACTAAGGATGGTTTGCAGTGCTTGTGCACAAAAAATCATTCAAGTCGTTCTATAAAAATATCCATGAATGTTTAGTGAAGTTAATGTTTTTAATAATGCTTCATTTACTTTCTTAGAAAACATGCTTAAAACAGTAATTAATAATATAAAAGTACAATTAATTATATAATTATTATTACAATTAGTACATTTGTTATTTCTTGAGGCGTCGCCAAACAGTAGAATAAAAAAATAAATATAGAACAATTCATTATTTTTTTAAATTAAAATTTTATTTTATATATATATATATATATACATATATATTATGATTTATTTATTTTCAATATTATAAACCTACAAGGAGTAGGTCCCCAAAGGCCCATTAGCTTGCAAGGAGTAGGACCCGCCGGGTTTCAAGTGACGTGGCGTTCTAGAAAAATAAATCTTTAATTTAGTACCTCTTCTTCTTTTTTATTATTATTATTTTAACAATAACCAATATTAAAATTAAAACAATTAACCTCTCATTCTAACTTATGCTTTTTTCAAATGAAAATTAGTGCAATTAATTATTCAAATATACAATTATTTATCGTGTAAACTATTGCTTAGTATGGGAATTATGTCGTGACGTCATAAATCTAAATAAAGTAATTTCTTCAGTCAATTTAATTTATTAGAAGAAAAGTAAGAAATTAATTTGAAAGGGGAAAATAAAGAAAAAGAGGACAAAGCCTAGAGTCCAAAGAACACCCCATTTCTCCAATTGGAATGGAGCAGTTGGCCGACTGTCAATTACTTGGTTGACCAATTATATATAGCCACGTGTCAGTCTTTAGCGCTAATCGATCGTTTAATCTTACTTATTTTTTTTAATTTAATCCGTTTTATGGCTTCAAGGGGAGGTAGACTTGAAGGCTACTTCTCTCTATCTGTGCTCTCTACTTTCCTCCTCGGTTTCCTTGCATGATCTCAACAAATTCTGGAGTTTGGACCACTTTTTCTCCTCCTCTTCGTTCAATCCCGAGTCATGGCGATGTTTAAGGCTTTCAACCGCACTTTCCGGCGTCTCTACCGTCGTCTCGGCTGGCCTATTCGCCGGAAATCCAAGCCTAGAGTTGTCGTCAAGAAATTTGGGAAGACTAGCTCAAAATCTGTTCGCAGTGGTAAAACCGATCATCTTCTTAGTGGCTCGGCCCTCGTTCATCCGAATGGTGTGTTGGATGGATCGAAGAGGGAGAGGCACATTCGAATTGCCACGTTCAGTGCCGCCTTATTCTCTATGGCGCCGGTTGTACCGTCTGCTGAAAGGTCGGAGGGCTTTGACCTTGAAAATGGAGATGGAGGATCGTTGAGGAGGTCTGATTTACAATCGAAGTCGTTGAATGATCATCCCAAGGGTATTCTCAAGCAGTCTCCTCTACATTCGAGTTCCGTGAAAGGCTCAGAAGTTTTCCCTAAGCAGACAAAATTCCAGAAATCGAAGCTTAGAGTATCGATAAATTTGCCGGATAACGAGATTTCACTACTGAGAAATCGGCAATCTAGTTTTTCTGAGAACGAAAGAGACTGTCCTTCTTTCTCCCTGTCATCTGACGGTGTGAGTAAAGTTCCAAGAGTAAAAGCCCCGGCAGTGAAATTCTATCCGAATATCGAGAACAGAAGAAATAGTGAGAGCGTCCATAGAAGCAGTAGAACAGTTTTCGAAGTACTCAGAGAATTGGACGCTGATATATTGGCCTTGCAAGATGTGAAGGCGGAGGAAGAAAATGCGATGAAGCCTCTGTCTGACTTAGCTTCAGCTTTGGGAATGAGCTATGCCTTTGCAGAAAGCTGGGCGCCGGAGTATGGCAACGCTGTTCTGTCGAAATGGCCGATTAAACGATGGAAAGTTCAAAAAATCTTCGATGATTCCGATTTCAGGTTTCAATTCCGTTTCCTTCATCCATTTTTTCCACAATTTGATACTTTATATCTGTTTCAACGGCGGGGACACAAGCTTCTCCGCCGCCACCAGAGGCGACCGATTTGTCCTAAGACAGCGGTTCTAGTGACGCCGGTGATGATTAAATTATCATCAATGACCGAAACCAAAAAATTATAATTAATAATAAATGATTATTTTAAAAAATTACCATTTTATTATGCACAGTCAATATGACGAGATCTGAGTCACAGCTGTTCGTAAAACTACTAAATTAGAGAGGAAGCAGGGACCGAAGCTTCCTCCAATGAATACATCACAGTATATTATACTATTTAAGAGTATCAATAATGCCATTTCAGGACAAAATGATTCCTCGATTAGTGTTTAAACGATCATTATTTTAATATTTCTCCATTTAATATCTTTGCAACAATGAAATAGATGGGTATCTGTTGAGTTATGGGCATGGATGCTTCAATGGGCTAGCTAATGATCCAATTCATTGGTGCCAGTATACATCAAAACTTAGAGAATATTGCGAATGTGACAGGAACGTATTGAAGGTGACAATAGATGTTCCAGATGCAGGAGAAATAGACCTTGACTGTACACATCTGGATCACCTCGACGAGGACTGGAGGATGAAGCAGATTAACGCCATCATCCAATCCCCCAACCAACCTCATATATTAGCTGGAGCTCTTAATTCTCTCGACCTAACAGATTATTCTCAGCAAAGGTGGACTGACATTGTTAAGGTACACTTAATTACTTCATACCTTAAATTATTCTTAGGTAATAAATTGATTGAATTACTTCATCCATACGTTTAAATTCTATAATTCTAGATAGACCCTTTAACCTATAACAATTAAGAGAAAGATGAGCCTTTTTTATTGTGGCATCGGACTTACTATGTCAAATTTTGGAACCAAAATAGACAATAATGTACCACAAATATAATGCAGTTCTACCGTGAAAATTTGGAGGCAGATGTTAAACTTAGAGTTTCGTATTCAATATGAAAAATAAGAATAACATAACATAATTACTTTTGATCTTATTCAGTATTATGAAGAAATGGGAAAGCCAATACCAAAAGTGGAAGTCATGAAGCATTTGAAGAACAATCAGTTCGCAGATGCCAAGGACTTTGCAGGAGAATGTGAATCTGTCGTCATGATTGCCAAAGGCCAAAGTACAAAAAACAAAATCTTCACTATACTTTTATCTTTTTCTCAAAAAAATGACTTTAAAATTTAATTATTTACCGCAAATTTTCAGGTGTTCAAGGAACATGTAAGTATGGAACGAGAGTAGATTACATATTGGCATCTCCAAACTCTCCGTATAAGTTCGTTCCTGGCTCATATTCGGTCATTTCTTCGAAAGGTACATCTGATCATCACATTGTCAAAGTCGATGTAGCCAAACCCGATAATGTTTCTATCCAGGACCCTATCTTGCCATGCCACAAAACGTCTCGAAATAACCAAAGGACAGTTAAAATCACACATTCTTATCCGTCACCTTGCCTTTGGAAGATACCAACGTGAGAGGAGGTACAATGAGAAGTAAGGGAGAGAGAATAGGATTGCAATCTTTGCACATGAAAGCTAGATGGTGGGAAATGTGTCTTGCCTTCAATGTTTCCTTAGGAGGTATCAAGATCATGTGACATACGTTAAATTCAACATATATTTATGTTAATTTCAAGATATTCAATATCGAGTCTAAAAAAAATTGTTCGTTTGTTCGCTATCTCTGGACAAACCTATAGAATGTGGTACATAGCGACTCATAGTATGTGGTATATATTGTTGTGTTATTTAAGAATAATAATTAGTGTAAAATTTTACGGACAAAGTCTAACCTAATCTGAAAGTGAATTATATGTCAGCTTTTATTATTTATTTTTTGCATGATTAATTTTAATTTTTTAATATATTTTTTATCTTACATGCTAACGTGTTAAATATTAATTGTTCAATTAAACTAGAATGAATATATAATGATTTATTACATTTACTGCATTAATCAACGTAGCATTCTAGAATTATCAATGGAGAAAAATGTTCTAATTTGATCAAAAATTCTAAAACGATTTACGAAAAGTGATTCTATGGATGCGTGTACGACTACATGTTCTTTGACGATTTTGTCTTGGCAATTCTAGCGTGACGAATATATATATTTCATATCAATATTATAATGATCATGTAATAATTAGTTGAACAAAAGTTAGTTAAATTGAAAGATTGTTACATGCAATGTGCATAGCTAGCAATAAAAAAACTAAACTTGTACCGTTAATTTGAAATATTGTCAGCGACAAAAAAAGTCACTCCAGGACCATTCCGACACACACGACCAAAGAAACATGACCCCTCGTGAGTTAGAACGATATGAAAACTAAGAGCAACCGAAACATTTAACAGCGGCATCCGGGTAAGTGCCAAGCAAGTTCATTGACAAAACTCACAAAATATGAACTAAATAAACTCAATTTCATTTATTATAATAATAACTCCAAATCAGATGAATATTTGAATGTCTTCACATACTACAGTCATGGTTTCTTGTTTCTAAGGCGAGAGAACTCATCCATCAATGTCCATCACTTAGAAATAGGCTGTCCAAAAATCAAGAAAAGAAGGATTTTCTTGCCTTTTGCAACTTCAAATTCATCAACTATCCATTAATGGATGCTTGGATCTGTTCCAGGGTTCTTCCTTTGGTTTCTGGAACCACCTTCACCACAAAAACGCCACGTAAATAAGGAAGGTGCATGCATTCATCGACATCCGAAACTGAAAAAAAATTATTAAACACAGATTCGAAGTCTGAATTTGCCAAAAATCGATGTTTTCATCGTACCGTATGAGCTCCAACTCATAAGGAAGTTGAAAGTGTAAGAGCAAAGCCACGCCCCAAACCAATTAACTAGAGTTGCTATGCTACCAGCTAATCCTTTGATGTTTATTGGAAATATCTGCAAAATGCCGGCCCCAACCCGAATTTTAAGCTAAGGAAAAAGATGAACGAATATCGAGTTTTTTCGTCGATACCTCAGACATTAAAACCCATGAAACGGCTCCCATTCCAGCCGAAAAGAATCCTATGTACACCTGTAATCAAAGCACATCACCATTAAAGACATTGACTGAAGCCAAAAACTAAGATTTCGATAAATCTTGATGCTTGTTACCAAAATCCCAGTTACTGTAAGTATGGGGACTGCATTGAGTGCCAGTTCATTGCCCTGTTACATTGAACAAATCTGAGTTATCAGTTAAAAATGTCAAAAATTCTAAGCTTTTTGAGTATTATGTTGCCTTGAAATAGAAGGATAAAGCGGTGAGGAGGCAGCCAACAACCAACCCTGTTGCAGAAACCTGTGAAAGTCGAAATGGTTTAACACGAGAACAAAAAATGTGGTTTTCAGTTATTCGAGACGGAGTTTAGTACCAATAGCAGAGGCTTTCTTCCAGCCTTATCGATGACGAAAGCATTAAGACCAGTCACGATAACCTTGAATAATCAAAAACAAAAAGAGAGTCTTTAGCTGTTCATCATCTCCAACTCTGGAAATTTTATTTTGAAATGATCAATCAAATACCTGGAAGATTGCATAGGTTATCGCCCAATAGCGGCAGTAAAACCTGCAATATGATGACTGAATAAAACATTAACAGTCGAAAGATGGATTTTTTCTCGAGGTTTATGCACCTGCAGACTCGAAAATGTTGCCTGTATAAAATAAAAGCATACAGAATTTATGCCACCAAATTGTTGACAGATCATCAATCCAACTCCAATCTGTTTGAAGTTAAGATGTAAACCAACTAATTCATCGAATGAGATATGTAATCATTTCTAATTCAAACATGCGAAGAACACATACAACGACCAATCGCACATAGCTCCTTTGAAATAAATCCAGCACGTTTGGCTTCGGAAGTCGTTCGAGGGTCGCTATATACTCCTGTAAAGAACACATAATATCATCACATCTTTATCATTCAAGATGATTTTTTGGATATGAAATGCAATGCAAAACCTGTATTTCATCTGCCTCTTCAGATATATCAGCATTTTTTCCTCGAAGTTTTTTAAGCGCTGCCTCAAAGTCTTTTTGCCGTCCCCTTTTTGCCTGATACACATCAAGAGATGTTATAGTTTGCGGATGTTAAGACTACCAAATTCTTGTTTGTAGTGTTTCTTACCAGATATCTAGGAGACTCAGGGATGAAGAAGGATTTGACGTACGTTTCTTTTTTTATACGATTTGAAAAGGAATTTACCAATCAATGCTAAAACCCTCCATGTCAACACATTCCCAATAATGAAGGAAACAGAAACTGCTGCACATATCATGAACTGTTCATTGAAAAAGAGACGAAATTCATATACAATCTCAGTCATCTTCCATTTGTTTTCAACGGGTCTGCAGAATTACAAAAATCAAGAGACTATTTACCTGATTTACAGTTGTCAGCGCTCCTCGAAGGTTCTTCGGGGCAATTTCAGCGATAAAAATTGGTACCTATAGTAAAAAAAATAGAGTGGTTAGTATTAGGATAACTATCATGAATCCAGCTTGTTCGAAAAAGGGAGGAGATATGCACCACATAGGAGAACATTCCCATCCCATATCCAGTGGCCAGTCTTGCAATGTCCAAAGGAACAGCTCCCTTTCGTAATAAATAAGGCCGATTCGATGAGATTAATTGAAGTTTTGAGAAAGAAAAAAGCATCAATGAGTTATATGCGTAGTCGAACCGAACCTGAGCGAAGAAAACCGCAAGCCATCCACCCACACAGAAAGCAGCAGCTACTCTCATTGCCTTCATATGCAAAGCCATTAAGATGAGAAAAGTAAAAGATAGTACAATTGTTAGTGATCGCATATTCTAGCTTGCGTTTACCCCTTTTCGACCGAACCAATCACCAATGAAACCGCTTGTAATAGCTCCAATCATGGCACCAAACGTCAATATGGAACCGAATACTGAGTAATACATAGCGATTTTTGGAAGTCAGATTCAAATGTTTACAGGATATTGCTCCAAAATTTTAGTCGAAAGTTGGATTAAATGATACGATGTGTAAGTTCATTATTACACAACCACAGACAGAGTCATATGTTAGCCCCAAAAAAGGCGTAAAAGAGCTGGTTTGCAGCCATTTTTCATAATTTCATCAGTTACAATTCTATGGCTGCTTGCAGAAAATTTTTTAAGTCCAACGCCATACCTCTGCTAATGATAGATCGAGGTCTTTTCTGATGGCAGACTGCGTCGGAGGAATAGCCTGCCTAAAAACCAAAGACAAAACAACTCTACAACAAAATCCAGCGATATGGAACACTTGTAAGCATCAACTAAAAGAAATTTGATCTCTGAGTTTCGGGAAAGCTTACGCAGCATCCAAATTCGTAAGAACCACAAACAGCGATGAAAGTGCTGAAATAAACCATCCATGCCTGCCCAGCTTTACTACTCTGACTCTTCTCCTCCAGCAGGAGTGACTGGGATGCTCCGCCTTCGTCCATCATTTTCGACGTCCTCTTTGATTGCCATTTCTTATCTAGAACAGAAAGTTGAGAGGGCCTTCCTTCTTTCCTTAACCCTATATGCGTCACTAGGAGGAGGCTGAGAAGAAATTCATAGCTAAGATGTGCAGATAAATGGTGCGACACACGAGAGCTTGTCTGCCGTCTCTTACTTTTTGACTTGTCTTACTCGACTGTCCTTTTGCTTCGATTTCCATCCATAAACCCGAGGGGAAAATTTTCTAGTTTTCTGCTTCGACAGAAATTCCAGCCTCCGCAATGTAATTCCGCGTGGCTTCGTTAAAATAAGAGGAGGGCATCTGCCTTCTGCGCTACAGATTCGTGTTTGGATGACTCGAAAACGCAAGAAAATAGCGAAAAAGACAAACCTGGAAATGATGCAGGAGTTTGGAGGGGAAGGAGTGCAAACACAGCCTGGAAAAGGTGTTGCCATAATGTATTTACGCGAAGGTAGGCCAAAGCTTGGGCTTTGGGGGCGTGATTTCGATGAACTACAGTGTCATGATTCGTCGTTCATTGGCAAGCCGACATATTCATAACGTCTTCAGCATGAAATTTGGTGCAAAATAATAAACATTTAAATAAGAAGAGAAAAAAAATCTAGAATGATCTGTCTACGCATTCGGCTAATCTTATACCTAAAAATTAAAATCTCTCGTTTTAAAGGTCGCCACACTTCGGCCCGACAATTTATAAGGAGGTTAAATCACGGTGATTCAGCGGCCCACAGATAATAGACATTTATCTGATATCTTAAGGAGTTACTATAACATTGGGGATAACAACTCCCACACTAGGACAGCGCAGACGTCAAACCTAGGCTCTTGTACCCAATCTATCATCTTTGAGTCAACTGAGCTATGCCCGTGCGGGCGTCATTCGGCCAATCTTTGGTTATGTTTATGCTTCAAAGTTGTATTTTGAAGATTTTTCTCTCGTTGTACGAGTATCTACTAAGTTAACTTACATGTGTAAACAAAAACTTATAATTTGATTTTTTTTTAAAGACGTCACTTTTACTTCTAACTTTCTAGTAAAAAAATTGCAAAAAATAATAATCAAGTTACAATTTTAAAATTTGCAAAATCTCACACTTAAAATAAATAAAAACTCAAGCAAAAACATACCTAAGTGTGATTCAGACGGCATCGCTTTCACATCTTTTTTCTCTGATGAATTTCTTTGCTAAAATAATCTTTCATTCTTCAATTTAAATACTTGCGTTTTTGGGTGTTTATTACCGTGAGAAATAATCTAACTGTTGGATGAGTGTTTTGTTCGACTTGGATTGATTTTCGATCGACCGATCCTTTTTCGATTGATTTTTGTTCGTCGCCCAACCTTTTTGTGCTCCAAACAATTCGGTCGACCTAAACCCTAAAATCTGCACATGTTTAAAAAAAAACAACTCAAACGAAGTCTATTTTGATGAAAACTAAAATTGTTTAAACACAAGAGTTAAACAATAAGTTAATAGTCATAACATTGTAATATTTTCGCATAGTCTTGGCAATGGAAGTCACATCCTACTAGGGATGCTCTTGAACTTAACCTATTTTTCTTTGCAAGCCATTTTCAAGGCATGGCGACTTTTCATTATCCACGATAGACTATGAATGTTAAGGAGAAAGACTATTTATTTGAAATGTCCTCTCCTTTGCATATTCGAACGAAGGAATCAATAGTCAGACCCATCTCGACACACTGCCATCGATAGTACAGGTTTGCTTTTAATAAATTTCACCACTTCTTGTATAGCATCATGTCTTTCCCAAATAGAAATTGGTCGCACAATGACCACGATTGCGTTTAAAAACATTTTGCATGAGCCATGCAGAAGCCATAATGACTTAGATCTCAAAGGGGATGGGAATATTGTTAGGGAACAACTAATACGGTGATGCTACATTTGTAGTTAGTTTTCAGGTTCTTTTCGACAAATTTCATTTAGATGATCAGTAATTTACACTCACTTCATAAAGTTTCTTACCGTGGGACTAGTTCGAGCTCGTCGTATGGTCCATCTTGACCCATCGAATCTTACCAATTATGGAAACTCATAGATTGTGAGGATTGCTTATCCGCCGCGGAAGGATAAGTAACCAAATTTCGGTGGTGCCAGTTCGCTATCTTCATTATAGCGGGTATATTTTGTTTTTTAGAGTTGAAATAAGTTTCAGGACTTTAAAAAACCGATTAGCTCTACAACTAAAACGAGTCATGCCCATATCGAGACGCGAGCTCTCTTAAAGATCTGGCTCGAGTCTCTCTCACACAGTTATACATCTAAAGTAAGTGCTCTTAAACGCTAAAACGAATGTTTCTCGAGTATTTACAATATTTTTCCAAAAGGGCTTTTCTAATTTGCCATGAGGGTGTCTAAAGTAAGGTTCCTCATAAGTAAATAGATGGTGGGGTATTGAATAGTAAGTGTTAGAGGGTCGTTGGGGTTGGTGCGACTGGGTTGCACGGGACCAAGTACTTGATGGATCCCAATTCATGGTTTAAATTCAACTAGTTTCTCCAATAAATCCAATATTTATTTTTCAAATATTACTTTATCTAACTTGAAAGAGCGTTTTGTAACTTAATTGGAAAACATAATTCTGAATTCGCTCTATCAATGATAAAATGAACTTCAGATACTAAATTAAAAAGCCATATCGTAATACTTGATTTAATAGATAGGTCGAATTATTAATAAGTGAAATCATTAATATGATCTAAATTACATTTTGCCCCAGTCTATGGTTATAAGAGAGACATCAAGAGTTGACGCTGAGTCACCGTGATTTAATCATCTCATAAACTGTCGTGCCGGAGTGTAGGAGCTTTGGGGACAAAGAATTTTGCCTTTTTGGTACAAGAGAGACATTAAGAGTCTCATGTTGACGTCAAATAACAATAAAAAGAATTAGTGTAGTTATTCTAATACGATAAAATAAAAAAATAAACATATTGATATTAATTAACTAAATTAGTATTAATAATAGCCACGCTGCAAAGAGAACATCACTTCTTTTTTTTTCTAAATTTCTAAAAAATGCTTTTTGTCTGAATTTCAATAAAATAATAAAAAATAGCACAAAAAAATGTTGTTAGTAGACAAAATACAAAATTAGCATGCATGAAGTTTTGTCTGTACATGCTTAGCTCAGTGATAAAGTTATGATAAAGTTGGTATAAATGTCAATATTCAAAGTTTGCGCTACTGCAATGTGAGAATTTAATCATTTAATGTCAAAGTTATTCTTTGTGATGTATGGTAAGTTTTCTATTTTTAGACTGATTAATTATCGTGATTTAACCCCTCTCGTATTGTCACGCCGAGCTGTAGGAGATTGTGACCAGGAATTTCTACTTTTGTACATGATGCCCGAAGTTGCCATCAATCAATTTGCGCACCACTCTTATGTTTTCTTCTTCCTGCTATTATCTTTTCTTAATTCATTCTTCTTTGTGTTTTTGCTCACCGGCGCCGAGACACCAGACGACGAACAATGCCCTCGTGGCATCCACGTCGGCTCGGGCACCGGGAAACCTAATGAAAATTAGCGAATGCTATCGACGGTAACCCGGTAAAATTACGGCGGAGTGGGAGACAGCGTCTTCTCCGGGAAGCCATTCAAGTGATAATTAGAGCTACTGCGTCCTACTTCTAGACCAAGATTCAACACTTTTTCTTGCTTCTCTTCCAAGCCAAGAAAATTGAGTGTTCTTTTCATTGCTCAGCTATTTTTCGCTTCTTTCCACCTGTTTTTTTGCTGTCTCAGTGGTTCAGTCCGCCATTAAAAGCTTTCGCTCTCGCTTCCCACGAGAACTCTTCGCTCTTTTCCTCGCTCACGGAAAAGCAGTTTACTCACAAAAAGTATATCGATTGGGTTTGATATATACACTGTCGCCCGGCTCTTCTCTGTCTCTCTCTGCAATGGCCAGGAGGGGGATTGTAGGGCGAAGCATTGGGATTGTGCTATGGTTGTTTCTGATTCAATGCAATGTGTTTTCCACTGCAATGCTCGATCCGATTGATTTCTTGGCTCTGCAATCGATTCAGAAGGCGTTGAGAGACTTGCCTGGGTCTAATTTTTTCGCTTCCTGGGATTTCACTTCTGATCCTTGTGGCTTCGCCGGAGTTTATTGTGAATACGATAAGGTTATCTCCCTCAATCTCGGGGATCCCAGAGCCGGTTTTCCGGGACTAACCGGACGACTTGACCCGGCCATTGGTAAGCTCTCTGCGCTGGCGGAGTTTTCCGTCGTTCCCGGTCGTATTTATGGCCGCCTTCCGCCGTCGTTTTCTCAGTTGAAGAACCTTCGATTTCTCGCCATCAGTCGGAATTACATTACCGGTCTTATTCCGGCGAATCTCGGGGAGTTGCGCTATCTGAGGACGCTTGACCTTAGCTACAACCAGCTCGCCGGAGAAATCCCTCGCTCCGTCGGGGCTCTTCCGGCATTAACCAACGTCATTCTGGGCCACAATCACCTCTCCGGCTCAGTCCCGGCCTTCCTATCCCAAACCCTAACCCGGCTCGATTTGAAGCACAACGACCTATCCGGTTCTTTACGCCCATACTCCCTCCCTCCCTCCCTGCAATACCTTTCGCTCTCTTGGAACCGGCTGTCCGGTCCAGTAGACCACCTTCTGAGCCGCTTGAACCGGCTGAATTACCTAGACCTGAGCTTGAACCAATTCACCGGAACCATTCCGGGCCGAGTCTTCTCCTTCCCGATAACCAATCTACAGCTAGAAAGAAACCTATTCGGAGGAAGAGTTGAGCCGGAGGGGCAGGTGACAATCCCAATCGTGGATCTGAGCCACAACAGACTGTCCGGTTCAATCTCGCCGCTCTTCTCGACCGTCCAGAACCTCTACTTGAACAACAATCAGTTCACCGGGCAAGTCCCCGGCAGCTTCGTGGACCGGTTACTAGCCGCGAGCATACAAATACTGTATTTGCAGCACAATTATCTAACCGGGATTCAGATAAGTCCGACGGCCGAGATTCCGCTGAGCAGCTCTTTGTGCCTTCAGTACAATTGCATGGTCCCGCCAATCGAGACCCCATGCCCGCTCAGATCTGGGAAGGAGGAGACGCGGCCGTCTAAGCAGTGCAAGGCGTGGAAGGGGTAGAATTGGGGTTTCGAGATTTTAGTGCGAGGGTCAAATGGGAAGAGAAAAATATAGGCTTGGGAGGTGGGCCCCGTGAGAG
>QAOC01013794.1:144988-196704 GCA_003255005.1 Begonia fuchsioides
TTAATATTAAATTTTTGTAACTATGCATTTTTTTTACGATTTAATTTTAATTTTTTATTCTAACTTTTCATTTTTAATCATTCTAATCAATAATATGTAATGATCGGAAAAATTAAAATAATTTGTAAAAAAATTAATTAACTTAAATTTTATGATAAATTATCAATCGATAAATGTTTAAACTTCGAGATATTATTAGATAAATTAAAAATTTTAAGTGTTAATTAAAAAAAATTATATTTTGAGTTTGAAAAGTTATTAATATAATTAAAAATTTATACATGCTGAAAAATATTCCTAATTACAAGGTATTAGTTGATAATACCCAAAAATAAAAAAAATGAGATTACAGCCCTCGTAATAGTTCTTCAATGTCGTCTCTCGTCTCTCTGTCTCCTCCGTTCACCGTTCTCCCTTTTGACTCTCTCTCTCTCTCTCTCTCTCTCTCTCTCTCTCTCTCTCTCTTACATTCTTCCCATCCCACCACCTCTATCTTACCACCTCTATGTTTCTTCTACCTCTCTCCCTAACCATTTGAACTCATTCTCTCTCTCTCTGGTTTCTTTAATCTCCTTTCCTCTCTCAGCTCTATCCCAGATTCAAGCAAAAACATATATTTCGTGTTGGGTAAACCAAAAACGACGAATTAGACAAAGGGAGCACTATAAGGAGCCTCCCTGAGAGAGAAATAGATTTGACTGAAGATACGAGACTCTACTACACTTAGGAGTTCGGCCCCACCTTCCTTTCTTCGTCGTTTGCCTTTTGTGTAATAAACATAACACTTCCTTTTTGAAGATCTCTGCGGAGATTTTTTCCCTTTCTTGGTTTAGGTCTCAATTTGGGTTTCTCAAGAGATAGATATGGCTAGAAGTAATGAAGTCAACCTCAATGAATCCAAGGTAAATCCCCTTCATTTCTTGGTCAATATTTGGCTCAATTACCACTTTATTCTCATTTGCCTGCTTTCCTGCTGTTTTTGAGGTCATATTATGATTTTATTGATGTGTTTATTCATTCTTCGTTTTTCCAGTTGATGTTTGCTCTAAATATTGTGTATTCTAGTAAAAGTTTGAAGCTTCACCACCATTAATCTGGTTTGGGACCATTTGGGAAAGCAGTTTCAATCTATTACTGGGTGTTTGTCTTTTTTACGTTTCTTCTTAATTAAATTTCTATATTGTCCTGTTTTTCACTCGAAGGTAGTGAGTTTCTGTTTAAGTTACGTACTCTACAGTGTTTTGGTATTGATCTGTTAACTGAGATGGGAAATTTGGGCATTATTCTTATGACTGAATTTTGATCTTGCTATGCAGATGGTTGTTCCACTTAATACTTGGGTACTCATCTCCAATTTTAAGCTATCTTATAATATGCTCAGAAGGCCAGATGGAACATGTAACCGAGAGTTGGCAGAGTTTCTCGACTGAAAGGTATCCGCAAATGCGATTCCAGTTGATGGGGTCTTCTCTTTTGATCATTTTGATCGAGTCACTGGCCTTCTCAATCGAATTTATCAGCCAGCCACTGAGAATGAGGCTGTGTGGGGAATTTCCGAGCTGCAAAAGCCGTTGAGCACGACGAGAATCGTACCCATCATAAATTTCTTCCATGGGGGAAGCTTCACTCATTCGTCAGCCAATAGTTCTATATACAATACATTCTGCCTCCGCCTCGTGAATGTTTGTGGGGCCGTAGTCGTGTCCATTAATTATCGAAGGGCCCCTGAGCATCGATATCCTTGCGCATACAATGACGGGTGGGCGGCTCTTAAGTGGGTCAACTCAAGAAAATGGCTCCAAAGTGGGGAGGATTTGAAGGTTCATGTATACTTAGCCGGAGATAGTTCGGGTGGCAACATTGCCCACCATGTCGCTTTGAGGGTGGCCGAAGAAAATGTTGAGGTGCTCGGAAATATTCTTCTTCATCCAATGTTTGGTTGGCAGAAGAGAACCGAATTCGGAGAAGCAATTGGATGGAAAATATTTTGTAACTCTTCAAGATCGAGATTGGTATTGGAGAGCTTATCTTCCCGAAGGAGACGAGCGAGATAATCCTGCCTGCAATATATTTGGACCGAGGAGTCAATCCTTAGAAGGGCTAATCTTTCCGAAAAGTCTCGTGGTTGTTGCCGGATTGGATCTCATTCAAGATTGGCAACTTGCTTACGACCAAGGACTCGAACAATCCGGCCATAATGTAAAGCTTCTCTTCCCAAGGAAGCCACAATTGGATTCTACTTTCTGCCCAACAATGAGCATTTCTACCGCCTCATGGAGGAGATAAAGGACTTTGTAAATTCTAACAGCTAATACGACTCAAACTTTCCATGCCACACAGCAGCCAGAACCCCAGAAAGCTTAAGCCGAATTCTGTCTATCCAGAATGGTATGTAATTTTTAGCATCTATTTCAGTCAACCCTTTTCGTATCGCGACATTGAAGCTCAAAGGATCGTTGATCCTCGAGATTTCGATGTGTAAAAACCTTACCCCGATAACTTCCGCCCTCCATAATAGAAGAGGTGAAGTGTGTGGGTAACTTTTGATGGTTTTTATGAGCAAATTGTGTAAATTCATATTCATGTAAGCAATAATTGAAGAACAGGGATTGTCTGTATAGAGGTTTTGTTTTAGAAAGAAGCTGAGTTAAAGACGAGTTGGTACAAGTCAAATCAAGGATTTGGCCATCATTCAGAGTTCAAATTGATTATTTGGAATGCAGGAAAACACCAAAATCCAGGCACTGGCTTTGGCTTTTGGTGAAGGTGGCAACCCAAACAAGTCCTATCATCTGTCTTTTTGGGACCCCCTCTTTTGACTGCCATAGGCTTCTTGTGATTTCCTGTGGACGTATCGTAATTGCACACTATGATCTCAAATTAACAGCTAAGCTTACGACAGTGACATCGAACTCTCATTTTCAACTCATTTATCCTGACCTTCTCTCCTCTCTCTTTCTATTTTTAATATAAATTTTAAGTATTTTTATTCTATTAAAATTTAAAATTATATAATATTAAATATTTTTATTGTACTTTGATTGGGTTTTTGAGATGAATTTTGAGTTTGAACCGATTTGTAATTGATATTTTTCCTGGTTCGAGGTGAATTTTAACCAGTTTAAAGTCAAAATTTGACCTACAATCTTGGCAGCTTCCCTTTATTTTTTGCCCCAAGGACTATGAACCAAATCCACCAAGGTGAACTCAACCCAGCCCAAAGGCTTTAAATTTCATCTAATATCCAATTTTTACCACAGATTCATACTAGAATCACGATGAGTCAATAAATCTAATATCCAGCCCTGAGGTTTGGTGCTTTTTTCATACCATACCCCTGAGCAATTGCTCGAGAAACCGGGAGCTCTTTGCTCTCCTGATCTAAGGCAAGTTGTTCAAGTTGTTAAGGATACCATTCTTTATTCATCATATTTGCACCGATCATCGTATATATATCTCCAGCCCGTGTGCTGGATTTCTTGGAGGGGATTGTGGATTCGGGGTCTTCCTCGCACATGACCGGCGACAGAGACGTTGCTCGGCATGTCAGAGTACAAAGGCGATCGAGTTTTTGTGACAGCCCATAATTCAAGGCTCTTCCAGTTTTTACTTAGAATTCTAATTAACGTAAAATAGATTATCAAATCAGTTAAACTATGATTTCATTTTTTTATTTTTTCCAGAAAAAGAAATAAAAATTATTATTATTTTTCTAATTATATTCTTGTGTTAGCAAACCGGGGATGTAGCTCAAATGGTAGAGCGCTCGCTTTGCATGCGAGAGGTACAGGGTTCGATCCCCTGCATCTCCATTTTTGGCTTTCCCTCTTCATCTTCGTCTCCCAACCTCAATCCTTGCTTCTCCTTCCTTGAGCAAATGGTAGTACCTCTCTTCAACCTCGCTCCTGCTCTCGCAGTTTCTAGGCTCTGTTATGGTTCGTGCCTCTTCTCCCTTTTTTCACAGGATTCTTCATCCTCACTCTGTCTCTCTATATATGTTCTCTTGTTTTTCTTCAGGAACTATGACCTTCGGCGAACAAAACTCGCTACCTCAGTCCTTTCGCCTCCTCGACCAAGCTCTCGAATCCGGAATCAACTTCTTCGACTCTGCCGAAATGTATTCTTTCGCTTCTGTATGCGTCTTTGCTTTTCACCATATTTCGACTTCAATATTGGTTTGAATGCGTTATCCACTTTTAACTCCAGGTATCCGGTTCCTCAGTGTCCTGAAACTCAAGGGCGGAGCGAGGAGTATCTCGGTCAGTGGATTAGAGAACGAGGAATTGCTAGAGATCGAGTTGTTTTGGCGACCAAGGTATATAGGTCTTTAGATTCCACTCAAGAAAGTGAAATTTGGCTCACATCTACGCATGACCTAAAAATTGAGCGATAATGAGGGTTGCAACTCTCCTCTCCGTTATGTTTCTTGGTACTATATGAATCATATTCCATTTAGACAACTGGAGTATGAAAATAGCGACTGAGTTTGGAACTTATCATCGTGTCTAAACCTTATAGTTTCTCGTTGCATTATTGTCTTCTTGAGTTAAAATTAGGGGTGGGCGGATCCGATCCAATCCGATCGGATTCGGTCGGATCGGATCAAGTATTCGGTAGAATAATATGTAATTTGATCCGACGTTCGGATCGTTATCGGATTGGATTGACTATCGGATTCGAAGCCAATCCAATCCGATTGACTATCGGATTCGAAGCCAATCCAATCCAATCCGAACGTCGGATTCTCCAAATCCGATTAAATATCCTTAAATTTTTAAATTGGGGTTTCAAGCTTTCAATCGTGTATTTATTGGCCACAGCTTCGAAAATTTCCAAATCCGATTAAACTTTGGGGATATTTAAACTTTCCAAATCCGATTAAACTTTCCAAATTCGATTAAATATCCTCAACATGCAGCCTTCTTTCTCTGGAAAAATACTCTCTGTCTCTGCCTCAGCCTCGGAAGTTTTGATGCTCAGCTCGGGATTGATTAAGTAATCCGATCCGATCCGATCCGATAATTTGAAATGGATTCGGATCGGATCGGATTCGGATGAAAGCTTGAAATGGATCCGATCGGATTCGGATGAAAGCTTGAAATGGATCCGATCGGATCCAAAACTCCAATCCGACAACATTCGGATCAGATTAGATCGGCATCAATCCGATCCAATCCGATCCGTTGCCCACCCCTAGTTAAAATTGTTCAATTGATACTCAAAATTTAAACTTGAATTCATTTTCGTGGATTGTTTCTAATCAAGATTCTCTTGGTCGTACTTCAAAATTTGAGCTTATTACCTTCCTGTATGGTTTTAGTTATATTAGATCAAGTCTTTTGTGTTTGATGCAGGTTGCCGGACCATCTGGCCAAATGACTTGGATTCGAGGTGGGCCAAACTCTTTGGATGCTCAAAATATTACGGAAGCAATTCATAACAGGTCTTGAGTGGACGATTCCTTTGTCTAGTTTATTAGTTGAATAATAACGGACCCCAACATGTTTTTTGGTAAACCGCAATTTCTGCCCCAAGCTATATTTTTTGTCAGGCAAATCAAAATTGCGTTTGTACTTTTTGTTGTTAAAAAATGGTCTATGTCTTACAAAATTCATTGAATGTAATATATTTTTCACGTGTTAGGATATTTTAACCTATAAGTTTTACTTTGACCAACTTGATTAACCGCACATAATTGATTCCGAAGACAAGAAAACAGTTCAATGTGGCAACTATTATGTGGGCATTGAATGAAGTGAGTGTAGATTACTGAGATGAGTTAAAATGACCATTATAATCATCAAATGCAAAAAATTGACAAGTGTTATCAAAGCATTGGTCGTTTGGGTAACAAACCACAACAAAGAAATAGCTTTGCTCACAAAATTAATTTAAGATCTCAAGTTTTCCCAAAGTTTAGGATTTTACTAATATTAATTGTAAGTACCCACTTCTTGCCTTGGTGTCATCGTGCATAATGACCAGGCTGCAAATGCAACTTTCTTACACTTACTATGAATCCATCTTCTTTATGTTTGCTATAGAGTAACTCATATCACACCTCTATGTCGTTGGAAACTTTTCTTCTTTCGAGTGAATACTAGTCTTGTGAGTTCGATAATGTCTAGGTTGTTCAAAAGATTTTTATGCTAGTCTCTAACCTGTGCCAATCTAATCAATGCAGTTTGAAGCGAATGCGAACGGATTACATTGATCTTTTTCAAATTCACTGGCCCGATCGGTTTGTATGTTGATAATACCTCAAATTCTGGAAAATTTCAAATTGAACTAAAGAGTCAATATTTTCTGGGGTTAAAATGGAGATACTATTGCCAACTGTGTGACCAGCACAGGTTAATTTCCTTTTTACTGTGATGGTCTATTTCTTAGCTAGGCTCGTGACTTTCTTTTGACAGTTACGTTCCCATGTTTGGAGAAACTGAATATCATCCTGACCACCAATATGTTTCAGTGTCCATAGAAGAGCAATTGGATTCTCTTAGCAAAGCCGTAGATGCTGGTAAGGTAGGTTTTATTGATGATGTTGTTTTTGTATTTGCCTAATTATATGCAGAATGTGAAATGAGACTTTATCTATAACTATTTATTTGTTTGTTGTCGTTTTTCCAGATCAGATATATTGGTGTCAGTAATGAAACTTCTTATGGCACTATGAAGTTTATCCAAGGATCTGAAAGGTTTGCCTACCCAAAGATCGTATCTGTGCAGGTTTGATGATTTCACTTCTTTTTGCTTTGGCGAGGTTCAACGTGTGTTTGTTTATGTCTAAATCAATTTCGTTGTTATGGTCTAGAATGCATATAGCTTGTTATGCCGAACTTTTGATTCTGGACTGGCTGAATGCTGCCATCATGAGAGGTACTTTTGCCTTTTGTTTGCAGCCCCATGCACTAATGTTTTAAGTTAATTAGCTAAAATTTGCAATTTACAGGATTTAAAATAGTAGCAAATAGCTTTTTGACTGGATGTTCATAATTAATTTTGATCATACTGAATTCCTTACTCCCTCAGAATCTGACAACTTTTCTGCACGGTTAACATTGTAGAGCTGGTGTTGTGATGTAGCAAACCATTCATTGATTCCCTTGTCTCATTTACCTTGATTCACAGGATTCATTACCTATTATTTTCAATTGTCCACTGAAACTTCAGTTGTTTGCTAATTGAAGTATTTCTTTTTCCAGAATCCACTTACTGGCTTACAGTCCTCTGGCAATGGGGATACTTTCTGGAAAGTACTTTTCACCTGATAGTGGTCCTGCAGATGCTCGATTAAATCTTTTCAAAGGTCCGGATATGTAATGATTTCCTTGTTAATTTGGTTTTATCTTTTACGTGTCATTATAAAGTTGTTCCTCTTTCCCAGGAAAATATATAGAAGGAGAATCTCGATACAATCTGTCGAATAGCATCATAAAAGCTGCTACAAAAGTATGTTGAATCTAAACTATTGCTACAGAAGTCCAACTTAAGATATTCTAAGTTATGTGAAAGGGACTTCTGTAACTACTGCTACAGAAGTCCAAATTGAAGATATTCTAAGTTATGTGAAAGGGACGCTAATCACAAGGCTGTAATATAGCCTGTGACAAAAAGTATGAAGTAATTACTACTGGATTAAGATGTGTTATTAATCTCTAAGAGTGGCCTTCGCCTCCACATTTGACAAAAAGTAAGAAGTAATTACTACTGGATCAAGATGTGTTTTTTAAGCTCTAAGTGTGGCCTTCACCTCCACATGTGACAAAAAGTAAAAAGTAATTACTACTCTACTGGATTAAGATGTATTTTTTGATCTCTAAGAGGGGCCTTCACCTTCTCATGGGTGTGCTTGGAAATTTTGTAGAGATATTTGTTATTTCCTGAGCAATTTTTACCGAGTATCTTCCTGTACTTGTAGGAATATCTTGCTGTGGCAGAGAAATATGGCATTCATCCTGTATCACTTTCTATTGGTTTGCAACTCTTCTTTTCTGTTCTTCTTTTTCTTATATGTTCTTCGGCATTGCTGTTATATTCTGTTTATTCCTCAGTTGAAACTGATAAGAATATCTATTAGACGTAATAGATTCTCTTGCATAGCACAACTTTGTTAGAATGTGCGTTTGTATGTGTTTTTCTTCTGAAGTAAACTATTTAGCTGAAATTCCTTCATTCTGTATATATCTTGATTCATGCTTCAAAATCTTCAGAAAATGAATAGTTTATCAAAAAAATTTAGAAGATGACATTAATTCTAAATTTAAATGGTAGAGATTAGGTATGGGATAGACATGAGAAGTCCAAAAGATGGTGGGTAGGGGGAACGGAGTTTGCTAGTTTACTTGGCAGTGGGGTATTTTGGGATTGGAACATTATTAATTCATGTGGCATATGGCATAATAGCCTGATGGGCAACAAAGTACAACAGTGGGAAAAACCCATAGTAGCCACAAATCTTAACAACTATTCTACATTCAGAAAATAACCAAGAGCAAGTTTCTTGCCCTAGATAATCATTCTAGAGAGATTTCTTTACTTATTCAAAACATTAAATCAATCTTCGTCCCTCTATTTATATTATAAAGCCATACTATCTATCTTAATTAATATCCCAGTAGGAAATCGACCTTCTCCTCAAGGTCGTGAATCATCCTACTTCTTTAACGTTCAAGAAAAATAGTTTTCAGCCTCACTTTGGTGACCTGACTTGAAGCACATAGAATGATGCACTCTGCCTCTAGTTCCCCATAATACTATTCCGTGAAATCAACTTTGTCCTCAAGGTAGTGAATTATCTGTCTTCTTTAAAGTTCATGCAAGATAGTTTTCGGCCGTACTCCTTAGATGACCTGACTCGAAGTGCATAGAATGATATTTTCGGCCTCTGTAGTCCAAATAACCCTCCCTCGATCTTAACTCATCAATTTTTTTTGTGACCGTGTGCCTTATTTCTGACCTTCCTAAGGTAAAAAGATCTTCAATCATAACTCTAGCCCATAGTATCAGCATTCTTTCTTGACAGCAAGTTGGTTGAACTTTGTAAGAACATTTTCGAGCCAAGGAAGATTTCGTTCATGTTCCAAACAAACCGTTGGAACAATGTATGAGCATTTTCAAGCTATGCTATAAATGTTCCATTCTTTATGTCCCCAAGCATCTCCAGTCCACACACTGATATGTCCACTTGATTAGAATTTTGCTCACCCTAACGCTTTTATGGATAGCGTGGTTTGGTTTTCCTGATTTTCCCCAAAACTGTTGTAAAACATTTTTTTCCGAGTGGACTTGATTCTGTACATCACCCCTTTCATCCTCAACCTTCTGATGTATGCTGGTAAATTCATCACGAGCTTGAACGTCTCCTTCTATATGGGCAGGGCTGACTCCATCCTGTTCGGGATTGGAATGATTCTATTCCACTGATGAGCTATGTAGTCCATATCAGTGAAATTAAACAAAAATAGAAATATAACACTCTAAACTAGCCACAAATCTAAGCAACCATACTAGTTTGAAAAATAATGACCAGCAACTTGCTTATTTACTTGGACAATAGTCAATGCGTTAACTCAGTCCAATAACATCTCCCCTAATTATCTTCAAAACAGAGTCTTCTGGGTGCGGGTGGGATAATAAAGAGAAGGGCAGAGAGGAGAAAAGATCAAGGAAATTTAGGTGAACGATTGGTCGTGACCAACCAGATGAAGGTGTTGGGAATTAGTAATTTTAATCCATCTGTGTGAAATCTGGAATGATAACCTTCAATTTCTCCCGGAAGATTCACTATATTTGGATTGTTTTGAGGTTGGATTACCAATAATTTCCCAATTGAATGTTCCAGTATATTAATTTGTCATGGGTCTACCCATAGCTGTGGCCTAGCATACTTTTATGTGGTGGTTGAAAATTTAACGCTCATTATGCGCCTATACTAACGAATTTTTCTTCATTTTGGCGTCAAGCAGCGTTTGTCGCCAGACATCCTCTTGTTGCAAGCGTGGTTTTTGGAGCTACAAAATCATGGCAGCTCACGGAAATCATCAAAGGTCTAGCGATTGAGCTGACGCCAGAAATCATCAATGAAATCAACAAAATCCATGCCAGGTTTCCCAATCCATGCCCTTGATACTAATTTTTGCTTTTTAGTTCATTCTTAATGATCGAGATTAAGAATTTCATAATCGGATTCATTTGATAGACATGAACTGCAATTTCGGTAGACACTCTTTTATATGTAGATTCTTGAAAGTATTTATTCTAAAGCCTATAAAGTTTTTGATATGAGGTTGATAAAAGCTTGGCGATTTTGGTCGTGCCTGTATTTTTTGTTGGACTTGATTGAAAAGTTATTACAAGTTTTTTGGTATAATTCTTTGATTCATAATTAAAAGATCAAAATAAATCTCATGTTTAGGGGAATTGTAGAAGTTAGAACCTTAAATTTTAAAATTAACTCTAGCGACCACCTCCGATGAGACGTGGTCACCCTCACACCCTGTCAAAGAAGGCCTCAAAATGATCACAAAAGGCCGCGTCTAAATAATTTGTGTATGAAATCTCGAATTTCAGGTTAATCTTATCGGGTGTTAATTACCCCAAAATTAATTTTGGTCGTGGAACAGTTTAAACTTGAGTAGTTAAATTGTATAATTATCCAAATATTGAAGATTATTTTGGATTTTATCTTTAATTTAATTTGAAAAATCAAATTGAAATAAGGGATAGGATTACGTTGCCAGGCCCGCATCATGAAGGAATCTGTTGAATCTGAATATTCTGATTTGACGCAATCAGTTTGCTCTTATTCTACTGCCGATGTTTTTGTTTTTTGTTTTGTTGAATATTCTGGCATTGTGGGTCCGGTCAGGTGGGGGGCTGTGCCCGTTCTTTTATCCCTGTTTTGTGAAGTTGGCACTATATTTTTCAAATTATGAAGTAACGTTAAATTGTACACCCTCTCTAACAACTGTTCTTCTAAAGTTCGAGCTACAAGCTTCTAAATTTACGTAATTTATTATACCAATCTATGATGAAGGTTTGGATCACCTTTGCCCAACCATTCTTGACAGTCAGCCAACTACTCGAACTCAGACTAAAGAATAGATAAGAAAGATTTCTCAGTCAAAATTACAAAGACTACAAAAAAAACAAAAAGGGCAAACCAAGATGAATTGGAAATGGGTGGATGAAAGTAAATACAAGGCTCATTTCAATGTCATGTCTGCTCGATATGTAGAAAAAGACACTTCGTACAATGTCTCGTCAGTACTAGATAATGTTTCAAGTGTAAGGAAGTGAGGCATAAAGTGAGAGAATGTCCCCAATTAAAAGAAAAGCAACGAAAATTGATGGCAAACCCAACCATGCTTAAATCAAATTGACACACGTCTCAACTTGTACGTTAAAATTTTGTTTGAAATATAAACTTATAAATTATAATAATGCCAAGGGCTAAATATATATTCTGTCTATTTTTAAAATTAATATATTAAAAAGAAAAGGCAGCGCGGATCTGGACAATGGGCCCCGCAATCAACACCGTTTCCAGTTCATCCCCACCATCTCCAATGTCTAGGGTTCCATTCTCTGCACTTCCAATTGTCTTCAGATCGATCTGACTTCCCGATCTCCATTTCGTCTCTTTCTTTGAATGGGGTCAAAGCCATGGCTCTACCCTGCTCCCACTTACCGGACCCTCGAGACCTATTGGGACTCCGACGACGATGCTCCCGGACCTCGCTGCGGCCACACTCTCACTGCCGTTGCCGCCACTAAGTCCCAAGGCCCTCGTCTCATTCTTTTTGGTGGTGCCACCGCTATCGAGGGCGGGGCATCCTCCTCTGCTCCTGGAATCAGTTACATTTTCCGTCTTACCCTTCTCTTTCTCAATTTTAATTTCGATTTGTTTGAACTGTAGTTTTTTAAATTCTGTTTCTTCTTGACGTACTGTTTCCTTTTTTTCATCTGACATTGTTGCTCAATCATTATCATCAATGTGCTTTCGTTGCAATTTTCTGGATTCGGTACCTTTTACCTGTATACATTTCATGTGGTTGCATTGATAGTAGGGTTTGTCTATTATGGATGGTATGCGCATCCTTGAGCCATATTTAAAGGTGATGTAGCTCAATTATGTGTTGTTTTCATCTAGGATTGGCGGGGGTTACCAATTCCGTTCACTCCTATGACATTCTAACCAGGAAATGGACCAGGTGGCTCATTTTTCTATTTCTTTTAGCTATTCAATTCCATTTCTTCCCCATAGTAAGAATCTTTAATTTGGGTAATTCAATTATTCAGAATGACACCTGCCGGTGAACCACCATCTCCTCGAGCTGCGCATGCTGCAGCTGCAGTTGGTACCATGGTTGTCTTTCAGGTGACATGATCTGAAGTTAGTGAGTACGCTTTTTGTTTTCAAAGCTTTTACAATTTGATCTAGTTTTCCGTCTAGGGTGGCATAGGTCCTGCTGGGCATTCCACAGATGATCTATATGTGCTTGACTTGACAAATGATAAGTTTAAGTGGCACAGGTAATAACAGTTGCATGGAACTTTGAATCACAGAATAGAAAACCTTATTTTAATTTTTCACAACTCCTGTAGAGTGGTAGTGCAAGGACAGGGACCAGGCCCACGCTATGGTCATGTAATGGACTTGGTTGCACAAAGATATCTGGTTACTGTCAGTGGCAATGATGGTAAGAATGTGTAGGCTTTTTTCTCTAATAGGTTTGTTGGTCTACTACATGATTTTGAAGTTACCTTTAGAAATTAGCATTGAAAATGTGAAAATCTGCTTCCAATTGTATGTTAATATTGTTTCTTTGTTACTTATGTCAAATATGTCATACAAGGAATTATTCTCTTGTAAATAATTTGGCCAGACTAGCTCAATCACCATAGAGATGCTCCAATTAAATTTTCTTGTATTGTATGCTGGTAAAAGGTATGAATTCAATTCTTGTTTATTAGGGAAAATAGTCCTTTCTGATGCTTGGGCTTTGGATACGGCTCAGAAACCATATGCATGGCAGAGACTGAACCCCGAAGGTGATAAACCTTCTGCTAGAATGTGAGTGTCTGGCTTATTTTGTTTAAAACTCAATATGCATGAAGTTGTTTTTTGCAAAACTTTTTAAATAAACAATAACCTATTTTTATAGGTATGCGACAGCTAGTGCCAGGTCAGATGGCATGTTTCTGCTTTGTGGGGGACGTGATGCGGCTGGGGCTGTATGTTTAAATAGTTCTTCTCTTTCAAACCTAGTTAACAATCATTATCGAACAGTTGAAATATTACTAATATTTCTTATAGAAGTTGAAAGTAGATTGAATTTTCACTGTTACCTTTTTTGTTGTGTGCTTGTATTTACGGAACAATCTTAAGTTAAAGACTTAAAACATTCTATTATGAATATTGAGTGATGGATACTGGTCCAACAATCATAAAATTGGTGCCATGAACTAAGAAATAAAACTGCAGTAGAATTCAGGAGGATCAGAACCATCCCTCACAGTATGACGTCTTCCTTGTCAATTCTGTCTGCTTAGTTTGAGCATTTCAAAATTCTGTCAGCTCCTTCTTTATTGCTTATTTGTATTGTCTGGACTTTAACTGTGATAAAATATCTTGTTGTCCGTAGTTTTATTCTTTGGTCAATGAGCCCAAGAATGACTAGCTTTTCCTTTCAGATAATCATTGTAACACTCATGATGTATTAGGGAAACGTGAGGAAACCAATTTTATGTTGAGGAAAACACAATTAAGTCTCTCATTAGTTTTCGGTGTAAATAAAAAGGGAAGTTTGTAATTGAGTAGGATAGACCTAAAGTTGGTTAAAAAAGGGGGTTTCAATTTGACAATTGGGGAGGCAACAGGAAATGGTGAGAACCAACCTCTCAGAATGACGAGTTATAGATGAATACTTGAATTAATTGAATATGAAGTTTTTGCAGTCTGTTGTTTCACTGCATTGTGTGAAATTAGTTTGTGGAGTTAAAATCCTATCATGTGATTGGTTTGTCTATATGATAAGCCGCCCATTATTTTGCTGTGTAAAGCAGTTATGAAAAGCAGAAGTTAGTAATTAGAGTAGAATAACCTCCTTAGAAAAATAAAGTTTTAATGAGAAAATTAGGAAAGGGTATTGAGGGTTGGGAGAGAATTGGCCCCTCTGAGTGTTGGGATGTAGATGGTTGTGTTCTTAAATTCGTAGGATTACGAATCGTTCTATTTCTTTAATTTCTCTGTTTCGTGCGATAAATTAGGCCGTGGGGTTAAAATCCTTTGGACTACCTTCTGATATGAATTTACAAAATTGATGAAAAATAATCATACTGGATCATGCATTTTTGTATGATGTAAAACTGCTAAAACAGGAATGCAAATGAAAGTCAAGCTGGGAAGACAAGAGCGGTCAACTACAGTGAGGCTTTATTCACTTAGCATTTGTAATCTGATAGAGCCTATCCATGTCATGCTTAGGCGATGGTGATGCTTCCAATGAGTAGAACTGATTTTTCCTATAACATTGGTTATCCATATCAGCGACTTAATGATTTGACGAAGAATAATGTTAAACCACTTATTTCAGTTTACGAAATTCTTGTCTTTTGATCTTGCCAACAATAAGTTGTAAAGTGTTTTTTTTATCTTGAGTTTTTTAATGGCTTCTTATTTTATTTCATGCTTCTACAGCCATTGGCAGATGCATATGGTCTGCTCATGCATCGAAATGGTCAATGGGAGTGGACTTTGGCACCTGGGGTATCTCCGTCAGCTAGGTATCAACATGCTGCAGTAAGTGGCTCGAAATAAACCTCAGATTCTTCATTTTGATTTTTTGCATATCAACATTGGAACTTGTTTTTTTTTCAATTCAAAATTTAATAGCATACAAGGTGTTTTCCCAAAAAGTGTCTCTTCCATTATTGTCCTTGTTTTTTACAAACCTGTTTACTTGGCTGTAAGGCAATGGTTTGAGACCAAAGGTCTTGTGATTGTTTATTTTTAAAATTAGTTTTCAATGTCAAATACATCAGGTCCATGATTGTGTCTAATTAACCATAATTATCTGGACTATCAGGTGTTTGTTGGAGCTCGATTGCATGTGACTGGAGGAGCCCTCCGTGGAGGACGTGCAATAGAAGGTGAAGCGGGTGTAGCAGGTGCTCTTAATGATTAGCTTTGTAGCAATATTAATATTGCGTGAGGAAGTTACCTGTTAATGTTACCTAAATTTGTATTCTGTTATAAAGTATTGGACACTGCGGCTGGAGTTTGGTTGGATAGAAATGGGTTAGTCACTTCATCCCGATCAAATAAGGGACACAATGATTATGATCCCTCTTTGGAGCTTATGCGACGCTGTCGACATGCAGCTTCATCTGTTGGTGTCCGAATTTATATTTATGGTGGTCTTAAAGGAGGTAAGACTCAGACATAATTATTCTGTTATTTGAACTGATTTACATATGCCAGCGTAATTGTATTGATGTGATAGGGTTCCAATTAAGGGCAATTATAGAAATCTTATTATGATTGTCTCTTGAAATTTCTAAATGTTTATTTAAGTATGTCTTGTAGCATTCTTGGATAAAATCCTACAGGGTTCATATCACAATGATATTTAGTTAAATATTGTATCTTATAATCCAATCAAGTTGATCATTTTTCAGAAAAAAATACTATTAAGGATTGTATTCTTTTCCTGCAGACATGCTGCTAGATGATTTTCTCGTTGCAGAAAATTCATCATTTCAGTCAGAAGTTAATTCTCCCGTGCTTACATCAGAGAGGGCCCCACAAATAATAACTAGTCCCAAACTTAATCAATCCAATATGAACCCCTTTGCGACATCACCAACTTCGGATAGTGGGCCAGAGACTCCTTCATTCGGTGGCATGAGGTATATTCTCTCTCTCTCTCTCTCTCTCTCTCTCTCTCTCTATTTATGGGTGTGTGGGATTCATGTAATTCTGACTGTCTGGATTTATCAATGTGTTCTATGGTTAGTGGCATGGATAAAAATTCAATGGAGAAACTTAGGGAAGCTTCAGCTGCCGAAGCTGAAGCAGCTACCGCTGTCTGGCATGCAGTACAAGTCACATCTCCTTCATCTCCAAAGGAAACATCTGTATCAGATGATAATTCGCAAGCTGCAGAACCAATATCAGATGGTAGTGATACCGAGGCTGATGTCCGCCTTCATCCAAGAGCTGTATGCCTGTCATTGTATTCCTATGATTATTTCATATGTTTTGAATTTGAACTCTTATGCTGCAATTACAATCTTGTCAGTCATTTTCTACAGGTGGTTGTTGCTAAAGAAGCAGTGGGTAATCTTGGTGGGATGGTGAGACAATTATCTTTGGATCAGTTTGAAAATGAGAGCAGAAGGATGATTCCATCAAATAATGACTTGTATTCTACAAAAAAGTTTACTAGGCAGAAATCTCCCCAAGGTTTACATAAAAAGGCACGTGTTGATCTAGATCATATGCTTCTTTTTACTTTAAAATTAGCTTCAACTTTATCCATCAGCATGTCTTTGGTTCCAGATTATTTCTGCACTACTCAAACCAAGGAACTGGAAAGCGCCTAATAATAGGAGGTTTTTCTTAGATTCTTATGAAGTTGGAGAGCTTTGTTATGCTTCTGAACAGATCTTCATGCATGAGCCAACTGTTCTTCAGCTTAAAGCCCCAGTTAAAGTATTTGGTGATCTGCATGGACAATTTGGTGATTTAATGCGGCTTTTCGATGAATATGGATTTCCTTCCACTGCAGGTGATATAACGTAAGTTTCAAGACATTTGCAGCATGTTCTACTGATCAAGAAATATGATATAGGTTTTCTGTTATTGGTAAGCGCTGCTCAAAATAAAGGCTGAATGGGACAATGGCCAATTGTATAGGCCAATAATATCCATCTTATACATGGTTTATTTTAACAAAGTAGGTTCCTGCTGCTGGAAATTTTAAATTTAAGAGATTGGTGGGGGAATCATAATAATTTTATTCAGGCATATCTAGGGATGGCATAATTAAATGGTGAATGGTATATTACAAATTTTAGGCCTTATTTAATAGAGGGAAGCAGTTATCAAATTTGAGTTACAAATTTTAGGCGTTTCTTGTTTTCTAATAAGCACTATACTTCAGGTATATTGACTACTTGTTTTTGGGAGATTATGTTGATCGAGGACAGCACAGCTTAGAGACAATAACCTTGCTCCTTGCTCTGAAGGTAAGATTTACTTACTCTTCATTTTATAGAATTGTAATTTAAAATTTTCTGACTTAAGTTCTGTTTTCTTGATCTGGTTTGTAGATCGAGTATCCTGAGAATGTGCATTTAATACGCGGTAACCATGAGGCAGCCGATATAAATGCGCTTTTTGGTTTTCGCCTCGAGTGCATTGAGAGAATGGTACAGTAGTATCATTAGTTACCCTTGTTTTAGGCTGACTCTTTAAGGTTCACATTTGGCAGTAACATTTTCATTTGTAGGGAGAGAATGATGGAATATGGGCATGGACACGCTTTAATCAGCTATTTAACTACCTTCCACTAGCCGCAATGATTGAAAAGAAAATCATTTGTATGCACGGAGGAATAGGACGGTCAATACATTCTATAGAACAAATTGAGAAGCTTGAAAGGCCCATAACAATGGATGCTGGGTCTATTGTTCTCATGGACCTTCTGTGGTATGCTCTTCATTTAACTTTCTGTTCTCCTTTACTAGCGAACTTATCTCATGACCTCATACAGGTCTGATCCCACAGAAAACGATAGTGTGGAGGGTCTGAGACCAAATGCTAGAGGGCCGGGTCTCGTAACTTTTGGGGTATGGTTCTTTTAATTACGTCATTTGTATTTATTTAGGCTCTGCAATAAAGCTATGAAGTGATTATTCACTTAAACTCTAAAGAAATTACTGGATTGAGTTCATTATTAAATTTATACTCGGAAAATTTATGATATTTTTTTTTTCAAAAAGTCAGAAGGGAAAACAAGTACATAAGCCATCTCTAAAAATTGTTAGGATGAGCATCAGCTTGGTTATATTTTATATTTCAAATGAGTGTAATGGTAGGAGACCTTAGTTAATCTAAATTCTTCATAACTATTTGGATGAATCTAGTCTGTTAAGTAAATCTATTTGATGACTGTTTCTCAATTATTAAAAAATGCAAAGTCAAATTGAACGATAGTGGTTTTTTAGCCATCCTAATGCAATCTCCAATGGAGCAATAATTATTTTTAACTTGTGTAGGATTTCCTCACAAAATAATTTCATGTATCTATTCCTTTTTACAATTCTTATTTTGAACGGTGGTGTCAAATCATGATTCTATTACAGCTTAGCCTTACAAATGCTTTTGTTGTTTTAATGCTTGCAGCCCGACCGGGTCACGGAATTTTGCAAGAAAAATAAATTGCAGCTCATAATAAGGGCTCACGAATGTGTAATGGATGGGTTTGAACGGTTTGCTCAAGGACAGTTGATCACTCTCTTTTCAGCAACTAATTATTGTGGTAAGCAAAATTTCTTGACTCCTATCGACGATCCATCCTTGCAGTTTTACATTCCTGGCTTCTATAGGGACTGCCAACAATGCTGGAGCAATATTGGTTATTGGAAGAGGCTTGGTTGTGGTTCCAAAATTGATTCATCCGTTGCCTCCCCCTCTTCAGTCACCAGAGACTTCCCCTGAACGCGTGTTAGAAGACACGTGGATGCAGGTATGGATTTGTTTAATAGGAATAACTTTAGCAGAATATATGAGTTAGTAAAACATAAGAAAATAAATTCTCCATTATAAAAACCTAATGTGGGCATTAAGCATCTGCTTGAACTTTTTTTTATTCTTGCAATCATTTCATAATATTGTTTGTATATTAGGAGCTAAACATTCAGAGACCCCCAACCCCGACCCGTGGTCGGCCACAGCCAGACCACGACCGCAGCTCACTTGCTTACATCTGATTCAATTCCCAAGACAATTTTTTGTTCTTTTCACTGTTCATCAAGCAACTCTGCTGTTTTACATCAAGCTCGACTCTTTCCGGTACAACTTCAAGCTATGCTTGTGATTTGCTTGCTTACTGCTGAGGATTCGTTTGCTGTTAAATGGGGCTTGGAGGAGCTATTTTCCGTTCCGTGTACAAAATTAGTCTTTAGCCAGTTGGTGATGGGTTTCTAATTTCTTGTATCATAATATTTGATGTGTTGATTTATAAATTACACCAAAGAATTTATTGGTGTTGATTTGAATGGAGATGCCCGACTTGGAAAGGTTATTTTGTTTGATTGGTGTTGTATAGTGAAATAATAAAATATTCTCTTAGGTCTTTTCTGTTAGTATTTGTTTCCTTTGTAATGACTCTCTTGGTCTGCAATTCCAATTCTGAAGAGTGTAAGTTTTAACATCAAATCTTTGCATTTTTATCGGTCAGATTCTCATCTTTGAATTCGAAGATTGTTGTTTGTAGGAGTTACAAGTTTAGTTGTTTCAAGGTTAGCTGTTTTGTAGGCCTGAACACATGACATATGTGGTGGTTCTATCCGCTTGTAATCACGGATGATTACTTTTGAAAGGCTGACATTTCAAAGAGATGGAGCGGAATTTCTGGCCGAAGCCGAAAGAACAACATTATGCATGCATGATTGACATATTGGGTAGATGTGGAAATGCCCATGACACCAAATGTGGCCACATGGGGGGCTTTGTTATGCCTCCTGCATGCACAAGAACATCGAGCTTGCGAAAATAGCAGCCAGAAGACTCGTGGAATTAGATCCAACAGACAGTGGAAGACACAATTTGCTTGCAAGTACATGTGCCAGAGGAAGAAGATGGGGGGATGTTAGAAATGTGAGGGTGGTGCGAGAGAGGGGTGTCAAAAAGAGCCCTGGGCAGTGCTCGATTGAGGTTGATGGTGAGTTTCATGAATTTCTTGTTGCTGATAATTCGCACCCACGCTCTGAAGAGATATATAGAGCACTCCAAGTGATACATTTGCAATCAAAATATTCAATGCAATTTCCGAGCTTGCCTGGTTAGGCATTAATTAAGCTTATATTAGAGCAGTACACACCAAGGCATGGAAGGCTTACCGAAAAAGTGATCCCGAAAACCTTTGTAAATCTCAATCTTGTCTTGGAATATACACTGAGCAACCAGAAGGACAACGGTAATAACTATGGATAACTCTAATGCAGCGTGGTTAGAAATGGCAGTGAATAGTTGGGTGCGCCTGGTAAAAAGCAACTAGTTTAGCACAAATAACATATCAGTGTTTTACTTAGCATAAATTGATGAATAACCACTGCACAAGATTCGTATGATTCATCGGTATGCATAGACAACTATGATTTTTAGCAGCAAAGATAACAGAATAAAAGATGCTCAGTAAACGAAAAAAAAACAAAAGGCATAGAATTAAACCTGATGTTCGAGAAGTAGACGTGTTATCGGTAGCTCTAGCTCTTCTGGAATCTCCTGTTTTTGGCTGCAACTTTCCTCTCGTGAAGCTCTCAACGACCTCAACTTGGATGATGGCCTAATAGAATGAATAAGAGGCACCTCTTCCTCTTCTTCTTGCTCAACTTCTTCTTGGTCAGATGCACTTATCGAGTCGTCTTCTTCGCTTGAACTCTCCTTAACAAAAAGTCTTTTTCCCGGTACTTTAGGATGTTTACGAGGACGGCCCCTGCGCCTCACAGGCATCTCCTCTTTCTCATCTGCAATAATTCAATATTTAGTCAATATGTCTACTAATCAATGCAAAGTTAAGGCTCATTAAATCTCTGCATTATCACATCTATTGAGATTGATATGACATGCGAAAGTCCTTGGAAGAGTTTAAAGAGGCAAAACTATTTGTGGTGACCGATGACTAACTTCATAGCCAATAACATTAAACGTCAACAATGGCCTATCCAAATTCCAGATTCATCCCCTTCAATACATAATCTATTCCCCAGCGCATAAGTTTGGGCACACATCAAAATTTGTCCCAATTAGCAACTATGCAAAGTGAGTTAATTTTTTCATGAATAGGCAATGATGATAAGTAGATATTTAAAAAAGAAATAGAATTCACTTGTTAATGAATTGATAATTTTCAAGTAGATGCTTCTTTAAAACTCAGGATTTACTTCTCGATTTTAGCTAAAATACTGAGTGAATACAAATGCAGCAATTGATTCCATCTTTTGAGAAAATAAGAAAGCAAGATTCATTACCATAGAGCAATTTTTAACAGAAGCCTGATAATAAAAAATAAGAAATAATAATTATACCTGCCAAAACCTCATTCTTAGTATACTTCTGACTTAAGTTATCAACAAATGTAAAATATGGGCGCCCGCCACTGGGATCTTCATCTGTGTTCACATTTTCTGCTCGTTTTTGTACATCCTTCAGACTATTTAAGAAAATCAATAATTTAGCAATGCTTTTAATGTATATAAATGCTTCAACCAAATGAAAATAAGAACTCTTACATATCTTGGACATCAGATGCAGGAAGTTTTGATACAAAATGTAAAACAGCTCCATCAAGAAAAGACAATTGCTTCGGGATATTCATAAAAGCATATTGAATACCATATTTAACAATATTCAATATATCTGATCTATGCTTGTTTCGGGTAGCACCTACATAAGTTCTAGAGAGCCGAGTAGCGAGATCTTTACACTCTAGAAAGCTTTTGCTTTCCAAATAATCTTCACCGCTTTTGGAAATTTCAACAACATGGCGATGATATGCCTAGTGAATTCAAATTCTTAGAAAATCAAATGAGATAAATAAATGAAAGAAACATTGTAAAATAGTAAAAAAATAATAACCTTAAAAAAATTTATCAAAGGACTATAGTTCTCAAATATGCCTGAAGTAAAGAGAACAAGAACAAGAAGAAAACCTATATGGTTAGTAAAAAACAGGCTTCGAGTGTTTTCCAGTTGAGAAAGATTCTTTCTTCATGCTTTTGTATCTCTTTTCCTTCAAGTATAATTAGTTTCTTATAAGCATAAATATAGAGCAAGCTCGAAAAATCATGTTTTAAAGCACTGGACCTGTTCATTATATTTCTTTATCAGTAACATATTGGATTGTTTATACAAAGAAAATGTTGTTTTGAAGCACTAGAATTGTTTAATTTTAAGTTATTTTATATATAATCAAGAAATGGAATGCATAGAGAACACGCAAGGACATAAATACAGCTAAGAGACAATTAACACCTGCAGCAAAACTAACTGTGCAAGGAAGACCAAATATATTACCATTTTTAGTGATTCAAGAAACATGCTAAGCACATTAACATCCTTCCTTTTTAGGACAGCAATAAGATGCTTTACAATTTCTGCCACGCTTGCTCCATGCATCACGAAGTGAGAAACAATTTCTTAGCCAAGATATTCCTGCAGTAGCCAACGGGATCAACTGGGGTCAATCATTCGTGTTGTCTATTTCAAAGCAGGAGGTTTGTCCAAGAAAATTATTATTTTTTTAATAGCTCATGATTGTCTGTCATTCCGTCACACACAGAGTGCATAAGAAAAAGTTTAATTGCAATGTAAAGCCTACATGGGAAATTAATCTATTCTGAACCAAAAATTAATAAATGCAACGGTATCACCTTAGGAACTGCCTCACTAGCAACCAACTTTGCAGCAGCAATCATGACAGCATCTTTATTTGTTTCCTCAACATACTCTTTGTTCACGTCCTCCTCTTCAGCTTCATCTGTAAGAGTGAACGCGTTAACAGCATAAGAATCACATAATCAAGATCGAATGTAAGGGCTTTTTATGCATTTTTGATGATCCAATTTTGATTGAGAATTCGATCGCTTCGATGATGTAAAACAGGAAAAATCTTGATATACCACAACTCCCAAGATTTCACTGATGATTCTTATGGCTGCTGGAAAATACATTCAAAATACGATTGACAATATTATATAATTCAACGAAAATCAAAGTAAGAGAAGGTTGATAATATTTTGCCCTTGAAAAATTCGATTGATAAAAAATTGTAGGATTGCCTTAGAAGCTTATTTATATTATTGTGATTGAGTGGATTATGGAAGATACATCTAAATTCTTCTAATCTCTATTTAAAATTTCTGCCAGACGCAAGTTTAACATTCCAGCCTTTACAGCATCACTAAATGAGAAATTGATTCATTAGTTTACAATTGTATCATTATGCTCACTCATAATCGATTCATTTTTCAAAAAGGGTTTCTCTGATATAAAAGTTCTATAACCAAATAGAAAGTACAACCCACCTGAAATATTAAGTTGCTGTTCACAAAGTTTCCAGAACTTTTGAAGAACAGACATGTCCGGGCTATATCCTAACCTTTCTAGCTTTCTTGCAGAAAAATTTGACATTTGGAAGAGAAACCAAAGTTCCGCGAGGATAACACAGACCTAGATACTCAATAATTTCAATAAGTAACACAACAAATTTCAAAGTATTATACATTCTTATATTTGATGCAAATACTCACCCTACATGCCAGCTGATTACCATTTTTATTCCCATCACCCACTTCAGCAGGGTTATCAAGGAAGTATTCAAGCAGCTCAAGTAAGGCATTCCGTTTGGACAATAATTTAGCTAAAGATGATTCCAAAATTGTTTCACTGTTGATAATAGAGTGCAAAGACCAGGCCAAATGCAAGTACATATTAAGAAGGACAAAACTGGAAACCTGAATAAGCATCAGTAAAAAACTTATCAATATAAGTATTGAATAATAATAATGCATTTATTCTAAGCAAACTAAATACCACAAACCTCATCATCTATACTTCTAAATCGCTGTAAAATAGAAACAAAGTTGCCATACACACTTTCGATGGGAACTGCCCCGGACAAATGAAGCTCATATAACCTTTTCAAATTTACAAGAAGAGAATATTCATCACCCCCATCCTGAAACATTTGAGTAAAATAGAAGTTATCCAACAAAACAGAAGAGAAAAGGGAGAGTAGAAGAAGAGATTTGGAATGAGATATACTTCTACTTCTTTCATTGCAACTTTAACTTTTCCCATCAGCTCATCCTCAAACTCCTTCAGTTTATTACAAGCAAAATCTTGCAGCTCTCCTCTACTCTCGGAAGGACAAAAATTAATTGCCTTCACACAAGATCTTAAAGCATCCTTTTCCCCATGTTTGAAAAAAGCTTCTTTCATAAGTTGGAGGACACTTCTAAAATTCTGACAAGAAAAATACATTTATTTCCTAAGTTGGAGGACGTTTTGAAAAGCAGAAAACTAGAAAGAGTACAAAAAAAGCTGTATACCTGTTCCTGCCTCTTTAATGAATAAAGCTCAAGATTCAGATGAACAATTATGTCAGTCAGAGGCAATACTTTTGATTTATCAGACATGAATTTGCGCAGGAGTAATGGATAATTTTTCATCAATGCAATGATTATGTCTCGCCTGTTGCTTTCAAAAGCATCCTAAAACAAGGAGCAATGCTAAAATGAGAGATAAAAACAAGTGGCAATGCTAGAATGAGAGGTAAAAACTAGTGGCAGTGCTAAAAGGAGTCTCAAAATAAGATCTAGAATGAGCCCTAAGTTTAATTTTTCCAACGAGACAAACTCTGCACCAACAATAACCCAGAAGATTCCCCGTTAAAGGAAAAACCTCTAGGCACAAGACAACCTACATTGAGAACTTTCTGATAAATATGGAAAGAAATAAGCCAAACAAGTACAATTTAAAAAACACACCTTCTGAGCTTTACTGTGATACATCTTTCTATTGTCTGTTGCAGGGACAATCCTCTCCCCTACAGCCTTTTTAACGGATGCAGAAAGAAGCCGAACCAAATTCGTTGCATCCTCATCTGTAAGCTCAATTAATGGGTTCTCATCTAAGAGCATGGAGATTATACATTTCCAGTCCTGAAATAACATTGTGAAAAACCATAAAAGAACCATCGTTAGAGAAAACCATATGGAATTACCAAATAAAAATATAACTATGTGAACATCAAAATGTTGAAGTGTATCATATGACACCCCAATAATTTAGTATAACAATTCATAGGTTGGAATATATCAGCTCTAGTGCAGCTATTTGCTAATAAATATAGTTGGGAACAAACAAACACATATATGATCTTTTCTAGCAAACCCATGAAATAACATTGTGAAAAACCATAAAAGAACCATCGTTAGAGAAAACCATATGGCATTACCAAATAAAAATATAACTATGTGAACATCAAAATGTTGAAGTGTATCATATGACACCCCAATAATTTAGTATAACAATTCATGTCTCAAATTGAATATATCAGCTCTAGTGCAGCTATTTGCCAGCTAATAAATATAGTTGGGAACAAACAAACACATATACGATCTTTTCTAGCAAACCCGTGAAATTGTCAATTCATTGACAAAGCGAATTGAGAACAGAATACTTTGAAAAAGATTTCTATTTCTAAATAAAAAATGGATGACAATTAGATTTGAAAATAAGGTTGTTTGCTCAAAATCAAGAATTATTGTTAATCATAGATAAGATGGTTGAGGAGTCAAACCAGCCCACCATCAGGTTGAGCAGTTTCGATCCAGATCATGACCAATTAATATACTTCTATTGAGAAGAGGTCTGATAACGCACCTTCATTGCCTTCATGTACTCCCAAACATCATCGATGACATAGATACTCAAAATCGGATCTGTAGAAAACTCCCTTAATATTTGTAACATTCTGCCAAGATGAACTTCAGAAGAATTGCTGCCATCACCTGAAATAATACTCATAGGAAGTTTTACATCATTAAATGAAAGAATCACAATGACCATTACATGAAATAAATTCAAGAGCTCAATAATAATACCTTTCGTTCCAGTCTGGGATATATTAAATTTCTGATCGATCAAATGATCATACACTAGTGCTCCAATCGCCTGCCTAATCTCTGGAGGATCATCAATCAACAGATCATATTATAAAGGACCCAAGTCATCATCAGGCAGTAGTTGATGCCTAAAACCCAGCACCAAGCCCACTTTAGAACATTTTGAAGAGAAATAGTCTTAATGTAGTTAAATATATTACCCAAGCAATTACCTTAGTAGCTGTTTAACAAGGCCTATAGCACACACAGCAACAGAAACATCAATATCATCTGCCAACTCAATCATTCGGTTAGAAAATCTTTCAGTAAACAAGCCAAGAGTTGGCACATTATCATCGACCTCATAAAGATTTTGCAAAGCAAGGACAGAGGCTTTTCTACACCAGCATTCTGCAAACATGAACAAGAAGTATATAATATGTGCAGGAGCTTAGAGGAAGGAAAAGACAGTTATAATCATTTACTTTATCATTCAATGTCCACCCGAGATACTTCAAGTATAAATCTTGCAAAAACAATGAAGGATATGATAAAATCCACACTCCTAATGACTGTATGCACAACATTCGAATGTTTGGATCAATGTCTCGATAACGATGTACAAATAACCTTCAAGAAAAAAAAAAGTGTTAAATTGGGAAATATGGAATTTCAAAATATAATTTGATGACAGAAAATTTTCTGCGATTATTTTGCCACTTAAATCAGGAAATCATACCCCGTTAAAATTTTACGCATTAATTCCTCCAACATAGTAATTTGTTCATGAGTATTTGAGAATCTCTTATTGAGAGATTCCACCCTGTGTCTCTCAGTTTGTTTCTTTTTTTCGGCATCTAATTGCCTGCGAGTGGTTTCTCGTTGTGCACCAAGAATTTTAGCAACAGAAATAAATGATGTAACAAGTTGAAGACCCATTAATGAAGCAACTTGTCGGTATACTCTTGGAGGAGTGCTGTTTAAATTCCAAAGTAGAAAAAAATCAGTAACTTACCAGAACTTATTAACAATTACTGACGGACCATGATAATGCAATTATATAGTCCATGCACTTGTCAAACACGAAGTGATCAAATAATGGTTCATGCTGACATTCACGGTCAAATGATCCCAGAAAGATTCCAGATTTTCTTTAAAGTTTTTGACCTCTTTCTTTTTGGATTTTTGGTAATCTTCAACTTCCCCCTACAATACCACAAATGCCAAGGAACAAGCTTAAGAAAAAAAATCAGGATGAGAATAAAACCAGAGAACTTTTAATAATGCACAATATATAAATTAAAAACAAAGATAATAGTGTCAAATACGTTTCTAGCAAGATTGACAAGAGCAACGACAACATCATCAACATCGGTCTCATCCAAGGATTCCTCTTTAAGATAAAACTTGGTGCCACAAGCCTGGAAATTAAGATTTGAACAGTCATCTCATGTTGTTAGTTCAACAACCATCTCAAATAGCTGATATTACAAGGTATGAAAATTGAGAGATCCAAATAATTGAGAATAGACCCTTGATTGTTCCTTCAAAACCTACAAGAAACACACTGAATTACCTCAAACAGCATCATCAAGAGTTCGGCCATAGCAGGCTTAGGATCATGTTCATATTTCTCCACCCAAAGTTTTACGGCTTGAGGAATGAGTTTTCCATTACCTATGATTACCTGATTACCTCTGCAGTAATTTACAGGCCAATATTAGCATCAAAACATAAAGTAGAATCTGATTGGTTATCTTAATCTTCATATAAAAAAACAATTGACTATCCTAAAATGTAACTGAAAGAAGGCTAGAATATGTAGCAGATTGGGCATATTAGAGTGGGGTGGAATGTAACTGTGAACAAGAACATGGATGCACTTCTTAAAATATAGATGTGACTATTTATCTTGTTGGTTTCCAATTTGAATAACTGAATGATAATAGGTTATAAGCAGGAATGTTAACATCATAAGGCAGTGACGACAATACGACTCCCATGCATTCGAAACGAAATTCAACATTATCACAGCGAACTGCCCAATATTATTATATTTCAACTGAAGACATTAAGTTGGAGAATAGTTACCAATCAAATTTTGAGCGGAATCATCAAAACCTGCAGCAGAAGTTCCTTCGGAACGGTTCCGCTTCGTCCTTTGAGGCCGAAATTCTTCCAAATCAGGTGACTCTCTCTTTCAAGTTGTTCACTTCCGTCACTCGCTTGGTCATCATTCTTAGCGAGAACACCACCCGTATTTTGAGTAGTTGCGGTCTGAGCCCTCGTTCGCTTCTGCAAGCTCGAGCAGCAAAAACTCATTCAAGTTGAGCGAAAAAAAAAAGAGAAGAAGGCGATTGAGAATAAAAAGAAAAGGAAGAAAAATCACCGAGCGCCGAGGACCAATGTCGGAGGCAGGAGAAGATACGCCATCCATGGCGGAGCAGCGCTACCAAACAGAAAATTTGCGAGTGAGAAAATCCAACAGAGAGAACAGAAGCTGAAAAAAGAAAATCAGTCGCCCTAAATGAAGATCTGAGAAGAGGAAGAGAGGAAACGAAGAAGAAACTCCCGCCCGGGCTGGCTACAGTGCCTGTGTTTGGACAAATAAAAGCAACGGCCATCTCATTCATCGCATTATGGGTATGCACTCCTGGTAATTAGTCGTTATTATCTCGTAATTTGGATCGTAACATGGATCAGTTTTATAATTTTTAAAAAAAAACGATGTAAGCTCGATCCACATAAACCAAATATATATATAAAATCGAATCAAAATTGACCCACATTTTAAGTCAATTTTGATTCGAATCGTTATACAATTACTGTGACCAATATCGAGTCATTTTACTTATCCAATTTAAATTTATAAAGAAATAATTGAATTATGTTCGGTGTCCAGATTTCTAATTCCTCAACTTGTGCCTTGGTTTCTTGCAAGTTTGGCCAGTTCAGGATTTTATTTTTTCGGTTTTTTGCCCATCTTCTAAACCCAAAAATCAGTTCTAAACCCAAATCAATTGCTAAAAATCAGTTGTCTGATTACGTAAAAATAAACTTCAAGTCAAAGAAATGATTCCCTCAAACGCTCGTTTGGAGTGGCACTGACTAAATCCAGAGAAGATTCGACAGTTCGATCTATGATTTATCATTCATGAACGTTAATAAAATCTTTTCATTTAGCAGCACCTTAGAACGGCATAGCCTTTAAACTTAAGAAGTTAAGGGCAAGATTCAAACGCATTCTCCAGCCAATTTGAGATGTTGTAAATCTACGTGAAATCAAACAATGACATTAAAGAAAGATACATAACATGTTTATACGGCATCGCTCCTTTATGTTTTTGATCCAATGATCACCATCTTCTCTCTATTCTTCGGCTCAACCGAGCCAGTGGAAGTTGAAGTTAACGGGTTGTAAATTTAAGGCCAAACCAGAGTAAATTTCGTTGGCACGTAAACCGGCCTGAACTAATGAAAGTTGGTTCGGTCTGGTCTGGTCTGGTCTATCCTCCATAAACTAAGATCATCACCTGAAAAGCCATGAGAAAAACTGAGATGTGTCTCGTTGGCTGCAGCAAAGATGACGAAAAAACCAGAGAAACAGTCGATCCGTCCCCAAGAACTGTCTAGAAACGTCTAGAATAATAAGAGACTGCACAGGTTAGAGATTTTGTAAGTAAATAACTGACCAGAGAAGTAGTAGTCTAGAAAGACACATACAATACAAAATATTTAAACACAGCAAACGTGAAGGAATAAAATAATTGGCATCTACATATATATTAAGAAGGCTGTATTGCCTCTCTGCTTCCAACAAAAAACACTAATTGAACTTCGAGCATTGTATTTTGCTATTGGTCAGATTTACCCAAAAAAAAACACTATGCATATGCCTATGAATTGGCTTTGAAGCAAAGAATTTTGGGTAGCAAATAGAAACATGTAAAGTTGCGGCAATACACCACACCTGTGATGATGAGTGTGAAATATGCCTAAAGAGCCGAATCATAAGAAGCAACTATAATCCAGTTTAAATTATTACTTGAACAGACTCCCCGTATTTACCGATTAAAGATTTTCATCGTCGCTATCCTCGTAGTCAGATGAAGAGTCGTCGCTTCTCGGTTGCATAAGTGAATTCATATCGAACGGAGACTCTGATTCCATCTCGTCCATTCCTATAGTGTCGTAATCCATCCGCTCTTTGAATTTTTCTTCCGAGCAATTAAGCATCCAAGCTAGAGAACATTTTATGCCCTTTTGTGTAACAGCCTTATGCCTTGGCTTTATGGTAGACTCCAGACCATAAGTAAAGAATGCTGGGAAAGAAACCAGATCTTCCAAAGGTCTCTCCATGTCTGTTTGAAAGAAGTTAAAACCATATCGCATAATCTCGAGATTCAGAGCAAGTAACTGGGGACAACCCATCACCATTTTCTTAATTTGTGGCAAAGAGAATCCACAATTCTTGAGAAAATCTACATGCTTTGTTAAAGCGGCACTGCTTAAGCTCACAATCTGAGGCATCTTCTCTATGACAATTCCGAATTCCACATCACCGACATCAATTGTTGATTTGAGCAAATTTCTTTGACTAGCAAGCCTAGGCTTTAAGTCAATTCCAATAATCTCAGGGTACTGTGCCACTACAGAAGAGATTGATTCTTTCTTTAAGTTGAAATCCAATAGCATTTCTACATTTGGTTTCACCCGATCATCCAATCCAAATCCGAGAATATAAGGTTTGTTCTCTATCAATCTAGCAACTGCTAACATAGGAATACCCAAGCTCACAAGATAGTCTACAAGAGGCTTGATTATTCGACCAACTCGCATACCTAAAATCTCAGGGTACTTGGTCAAAACCGAACCGATTTCTCTTCTTGACACTCCAATGCCAACCAAATACGCAACTGAAGTGCTCATCGTGCCCTCCAGTTTGAAGCCTAATACTTCTGGATACTTCTCAAGCACCTTTGGAATATCAACTGGTTTAATATCCATTCCTTGAAGATATTTCACAACTGGAGTAAGATCAACAACAACACTAGCGTGAAGAACTTGAGGATATCTTCTTAAGAACTCCGTAAATGTGGATTTTCTAACACCTAATTTTCCAAGGTAATCAAGCACAGGGATCATATTCTTCTTAACACTACAGCCAAGAACAAGAGGATAATTGTTGATATCTTCAATTGAAAGTCCCAATCTGACAAGAAAATCAACCCGCTCCTTCATAACTTCAACTGTCACGGGAAGTTCTAACCCATCAAGCTCATCTGGAACAATACCGATTCTGTGCAAGAACTCATAAACTGTTGCTCTATTTGCTACTCTATCGTTCTTCATTTCCATTAAGCTAGGACGGCTATACAATGATGATGCACCACTCCTTTTTTTACCCAAACCCATGGAGTTTGTTTTCGTTAAAGACAAATTCACAGAACAGGATGCAAATGTTTGAAAGTTTTTCACCGATTTTAATTGCAGTTTGGAAGATGAAAGTGCAGGTAACTCTAGAGATATCACCAAAAAACTTGGCTTAATAGCACAAGAAAAACCTTTGATCTTCATACTTTAAGAAATGATCCTGAGCAAGTAACTGCACCCAAATAAAGACGTTATTTTAAACTAAATCAACATAAAAAGAGGACTGGGGTACTCACATAGAACCCAACTATAAACTGACTCTTGAGTGAAGGAAACAAAACGAAACCAAACAATATTTGGTCTGGTTCCAGTTTGGCGCCTTTAAAAAACAATTCATATTCAAGCATTTTTATTGAAAACCCCCTTCGATGAATTGTATAGACTAATCCTATGATTCAACCAACTGATGAGATGAATGCTTTTCGACTCAAAACAACAAGGAAAATGTAGAGAAAATGGAAGGATTACACTCAATATAATAATCATAACTTAGGAGCGAATGGCCGTTTAGATGTCAATAAATCCATAACACATGATAGTTCGACAGGATGACAATGGTACGCTGGAGTTCAGCAATTGTTCTAGGGTACCGAATCAGAAACACAAATTTTAAACCAGGGTCACAGTACACGGGCATAAATGTAAGCTTTCACAAGCTAAAATACCTTCAATCCGAATCGGTAGGGATGCACTGGGTGGTTCAATTCAATCAGAATTTAAGCATGAGAGGAGAGAATAGCGGAGGAGAGATCTTCAAACCTTCTGAGGGGGACTGAGAGGCGATAGTTTGAGCCTTGTGTTTCGGAGATTCGTAGAAAAAGTGCTCGTTAAGTGAGACTCGTCGGAGTCATGGCCGGCGCTTCTTATCTGAGTTACACGATAAGAATGATCTTAAAATAAATTTATATTTAACCTGATTAAAACGGGAGGCTAATCATAAATAGTAATTCTCTCTTTCTCTCTCCATATTTTCCGAAGCCTCGTCTCTTCCTTCCATTTTCACCAACCTCTCATCTTCTGTCTCTCTCCTCCAAACCAGCCTAACAATGGCTGACACTCTCTCTCTCCTGGTTAACATTCTGTCATTTCCACCCCCATTTTTCTACCCTTCCATGCAGGCCAGAGATGGCCTCCTGCAACCGCCTACTTCCCCACCTTCTCCGCCTAGCAATCCTCCACCTCCTCCACGCCACCCCCTCCCTCACCGTGCTCGCCATCCGGCAGGCCGCCGTCATCCGGAAGCCCTCCCCAGATGTCCCCATTTTCCGTGAAGCTCCCGCGTTCCAAAACGGCGGATCCTGCGGCGAAAACAGAATCCACGTCTCGATGACGTTGGACTCGAACTACCTCCGAGGAACAATGGCCGCCGTGTTCTCCATTTTACAGCACTCCAGCTGCCCGGAAAACGTGGAATTTCATTTTCTCTGGGAGAGATACGAGCCTCAACTCTTCTCCACCATCAAATCCACCTTCCCTTACCTAAACTTCAAATTCTACCGCTTCGATTCCAATAGGGTACGCGGCAAAATCTCCAAATCCATCCGGGAAGCTCTCGACCAGCCGCTGAACTACGCTCGCATTTACCTCGCCGACATTATCCCGACCGACGTGAAACGAGTGATTTATCTCGACTCTGACGTCGTTGTCGTGGACGACATCGCCAAGCTTTTCGGAGTGGACATGGAGGAGAAAGTCCTCGCTGCACCAGAATACTGCCATGCAGATTTCACAAAATATTTCTCGGATCTATTCTGGTCAGACCAAGCTCTAAGCGACGCGTTCAAGGGTCGAAAGCCCTGCTATTTCAACACGGGGGTAATGGTGGTGGACGTTGATAAGTGGAGACAAGGAGGATACGCAGAGAAAGTTGAAGAATGGATGAGTGTGCAGAAGCAAAAGAGGATTTATCATCTGGGCTCTCTCCCTCCATTTTTGCTGGTTTTAGCCGGGAACATAAAAGCTGTGGATCACAGGTGGAACCAGCATGGACTAGGAGGAGATAACTTGGAAGGAAAATGCAGGAACTTGCATCCTGGCCCCATCAGTCTTCTTCATTGGAGCGGGAAGGGGAAGCCATGGTTGAGGCTTGATTCCAGAAAACCATGCACTGTCGATCATCTCTGGGCCCCGTCTGATCTCTACCGTTCATCATCTCACTCTTTGGAAGAATGATCGGATTCTACTGCGGGAGAGACAGAAATATAGAGACATAATTATATATCAATCTAGATATTTTTTAAAAACAGAAATCTATTATAAACTAAGAGTATTTCTTGAAAAAGAGATGAGCTTTTGGTTGAGTAGCTAAAAGGGTTTTGGGTATTGATGATAGTTGTCTTCGAGCTTGCTTTAATGGAGGTGAAGGAAGAAAAAAACTTGGAAGATTATTGCCATGGCTATGGGAAAGCTGCCAATAACTTTTGACCTAGTTCCATGAACGTGCCTACCCTTTTGCTTTACACATTTTTATACGTATCGTTTATACGTTATCAAGCTTTATTGTACTATTTGTTGACGTTTATTCCATTGAATTTGTGTGATTTCTTTCACTGGGATCAGCAAAAAATCAAGAGTTGATAACAGAAATTTAAAATTACCGGACTAAGTCAAGTTTGTACACCACAACATGAATATGTCGACAATTGAAAAGAGACCTATGTACCTAGGAGCTAACTTCATCTCAATTGATTCGACGCTTTGACCGAACCTTCATGAATACATTGTTGTCAACTTCAAACTAAATCTTCTTAATGCTCTGCGCTGTAATCGGTCTATCCTAAATTCGTCTGACTTGCACAATAGTCTTTGAAACCAGATCAGAGACCAAAGTAACAATCAGCCTCAGCATGACAAAGAGGAGAGCCACAAGACCTACCATACAAGACCTCAAATGGGGCAACTCTGATACCTTTGTAGAAGCTGTTATTCTAAACAAACTCGACTAATGGCAAATGGACACTCCAAATATTCTCAAAGTTCAAAATGCAAACCTTAAGCATAACTTCTAGGGTATGAATCGTGTGTTCGGATCGGCCATCAGTTTGAAGGTGATGTGTTGCACTCAAATTCAATTATGCGTCCAGTGTTTCTTGTAAGACTAGAATAGAAGCACATCGGCAATATCCCTCACCACAGCAAGACTTCAACTCTCAAAGCGGTCTCAAACAAGTGTTCGGGGGTTAAATCTGGAACCCTAACTCATACAGTATTCTCCAAAAATCGATGAAAATAATCAATAATCTCGAATGATTCCTTCACCATTGTTGTTCAACTCGTCGTCACGGACGTGTTGGTACTTGTTTTTGGCCGGTCGGTTGTTGTTCGCTGGTGACACCTCTCTCTCTCTCTCTCTCTCAGCGTTTTTCGTGCTCGGGGAGGAGGATGAAGTTATTCTGCTTCTTCTTCCTTTGTTTTTTGTTTAGGCCTGCTTCTGTTTCTAGATTCTAAAACGCTTCTTCTGGCATTTCACTTGGCTTCAACTAAGTTTGTTCATTAAATTTTGCAAGCTCCAGTGCTCCAATATACACAGCCATGCGTCCAAATTTCTCTAGGTTTGTATCAGCCAAACTACTATGAATCCCAAAAAATTCGACATAAATGATCTCTGATGCCGTCACAAACAATTTCAAAAGACCAACCATAACGATAATCTTAAAAAAATCAAACAATTAATGATAATTTAATAATTCATATGAACACGACATCAAACCAACTAAAAGTTTTTTATCAGTTATGTTCTCTATTAAGTGATCCAAGATTAGTTAAAAACATAGCAAAGCTAGTAAAGAAGATCAAGCATGTTGAGGATTTCATTAGACTAGGGAGAAAACCATTCTCGGGTCGCACACATTCTTGGTTCCTAATTGATCTGTTCCACACTCTTCAACATTGATCTAGAGCGACACAGTTACATCAAGAAAAGAGCATTGCGAAACAAGTATCATCAATGTTAACAGAGGCAAAAGTAAAAGGTTAAATAAATAAAAAATGGAAAGAAACATTCAAGCTGAACCTGGATTTGGACATGTTTGTGCAGGAAGATAGGTTCCAATGCATGAACTCACTTTAGCTTTGTTAAAGTTGATGAAACTTGAGCTCCAGGACACCCTCAAACTCAATTTAAAAGTTCACAACTTATTTTTCCCGGGTTAGACGCTTATGCCAGGCTCAGAAGTTGGCTCTGTTAGACGAGACTCGACTTTAGAAGACACTGCGAGAAACCGACCCCTCTGAGCTCGAGGAGGAAGATGCTTGGTGTGTCTTTTTGATCTGTTGGACCAGGGTAAGAAGACGCCAGTGCCCTCGTTCGGAAACTCTCTGGGGCTCATCACCATAGTTGGAACAGAAGCAAGCATTACAACGGGTGGGGGTGGTTGAAGAACTATCCATTTAGGCATCACAGTTTCCGACTCATTGGCATAGGGAGCGCCATTATGCAATGGTTGTGCATTTATATTTCGTGGCTGCCATTGAGCCATGGCAGATTCTGGTGCACGAATTTTTGGCGATCGACTCTGATTGGAGTCTGGGCAGAGTCGGAAAAATGTGATGCTGACTCTTTTGTTTGGAGATGGACACGTGACATGTCGTGCCATGTCAGCACTATTTCCCCTCATCACTAACAAAGACCTGCAAATATGAATTTGTTAATAGTTAAATTATATCCACCATTATTGAAAAAAGTATGCTTTGAAAAAAATTGGCCCACAAAAGAAAAAAAGATGTAAATCTGAACAACGGTTCTTGATTTTTCGATGAAAGTTGACAGAGAAAGCACATCATTTGAAGGTTGAGCTGGATGCATCTAAAGTCTAACTAATAAATCCTCATCTTTAAAAAGAACAACCACCTATAATTCGGGCATAGAGAGAATTCCACCTAAATGATTTTGTCCTAAAAAAGACAACTTCTTAACTACTACTGTCTAACCAGATTTGAGCATGTGTCAAATACTGATCTCACAATATCCTTCACAGTAACAAAATAATGTTGAAAAACTTGGCCATGGATAAGTATGTAAGTACATACCCTTCTTTCAGCGGGAGCATCAAGGGCCCCTTAAATTTTCCATCATTATCACTCACAAGGCTGCGCCCAAAAACCATCGTCGATTCAGAAAGAAACAGAGAAGAGATAGGTTGCTCCATATGCGGCGGTTTCTGAAATGGCTGTGAATGCTCTTCCTGCATCAGAAAAGATAAACTTAATGTATGTCTTCTCGTTTATGACGTATATTTGAAGATATCAAGTTCATTTTCACAATTACATAGTGGAGTCGTCAAAAAATTACACTTCTTGAAGTTACATCATAGAGCCACATCAAAACATGAAATAAGAATCATACAGTACCTCCTCAAAAAAGCTGATAATGCAGCCATTTGGTCTTTTATATTCTGGAATCAGATGCCATTGAACTAGGTGATCGATTACAGTTTCAAGAAGAGGTGGAATTGGCTCTATATTGCCTGTGAAATGGGGAGTCTAATCATGCTCTTTCATAAGGAATAATCGTATAGAAATCATCATAAAGATCTTAATAAGCCAATTACCGACCATTGATATCTTACTTGTTAGTCTTTCTTCCTCCTTCGTTTGACCAAAAATTGGAACCCCCAGTTGGATCAGCTCCCTCCTGTTACCCTTCATTTGCTGGTTAAATAAAATAAATGTTTCCCCTGAATTCATTCAAAAAGATTCAGTAAGATGCTGGTAAGAGTGTCAGATTGCTTGAAACAATACAAAACATAATGCAAAGTAGTTTGTCAAAAATAGCTTGAAAAGATGTAGAAATATTCTAAATTAAATATCGAGATGGAATAGCTGTTCACTTTCAAATCATTAAAGCTCAAAAAAGGAAAATTTGAATCACCTGAGAGATCTCCATTCTGACCAGCAGATCGGAGCTCGTAGACAAATCCATTCAACTTGGACAGTTCTGAATTGGTGAATACATCCTCATATAACTTCAAACCTTTCACAACATTTACCTGTCAGACGCAATCATCTGTGAATTAGTGACAACCAACTTTGTTAACATCATCAATTCTAGATGGTTAGTTCCATAGTTTAAGGTCATGTCATCAAAATGTAAAAGAAAGGACTCGCCATGTGCCCTTTCACTGGCTCCTTCGTCGAAAAACCTTTTGTCAATTTGATTTGGGAGGGACGTAATCTGCAGTCTTCATGGTTATCGCATAAGTTGATGTTAACAGAAGGGGATCGCTGCTGCTGTTGATATTCTGGAAGAAGAACAATACAAAATTGATGAGTTTCCAATCATTGAACTTCATGTTATCTGCACAAGTAGTCGGACTTCCAGAATGCTTGCATCACTTTAGGGAGCTTGATAAGCATGCAGATTATCTATAAATATAGGCCAAATGTATTGGAGGATTTGGATGTACGAAGGCAACACCTTAGTCCACAAAAGCAAGGCAATAGAATTTACTAGTAATATATCCTTTCATTTAAAAAGCACTCCCTTGGAAGTGATCAATCCAAATATCATTGACCAATCATATTATCATGGCATTTTCATATAGTAGGCTCTCGGCCATATAGACATTTTAATCTCAGTACGACTCCTAATTGCAAAAAAAAAAAAAAAAAAAACTTTCAAAGACCGTAGTGCAATATGACATCAATTTATGCATGAATGTCATTATAAAAGTTGCAACTAGAAAACGTTTCCATTTTCTGTAGTTTATCAGCAAAAAAAATAGAACTTGGTAGAAAAATAAAACTTCAAAAGCCAGCTCCATGGTCGGCGCATGCTCAATATGATTAAGGAAGCAATTGTCCTTTAGCAGTTGACTGATAAAAAAATGAACAGAGCCATTCAGAATTGTTAATTGTTATTTCAGACTTGCATCCCATGAATGGTGATGCAAACTATGTCAAATAATTTTTAAAACCAGCACTTGGCCTTTTCTTCTATGGCCATTAGAGGCTGGTTTGGGTCATCCCAAAGCAGAGGCAGCCAGGTGGGAACGGAAAGGACAAGACAACGCAACCAACAAAGTCTCACACCCAGCGTCCTTCATCGTTCAGCAAAATAACTACAGAGTTGACAGGTCAGCTCCTTCCAGTCAAACATCTTCGAATTCCATTCACATGAGCTATTAGCTGTAGGCATTGGGAAATACCCCCAACAAATCTGACGGGGAGAAGAAAAGGCAGACCCAACTGCCCCAATATCAATAGACACAAACAAAGTACCAAACCAAACGCAGGCCGTGACGTCAATCTCATAATCAACGGTTCTGATCGCAAATAGTTGGAGTTTTTTCTCGAATTATCGTGACCTTAAGGCTGTTTGCATTATTAATTGCAGAAGTAAATTCGTCTTCCTTTTTCCAAAATAGAAAACTTGAAAGAGTTTTTTCCTGGCACCGAAAGTCCAATACTAACATGACGAGGAAACAAGATCTATCGTCAATTAAGAGAATGTTGAATTCAATGCCAGAAAAATCGAAAGTCTGGGGGTGGGATTTTAAATTCCATGGAGGAGGAATATGCTTCCATTTGATTCCCCGTAAAATCCGAGGAATAATTCTCACCCTAATTCGATGGTTTTTAGCTGAACGGACGGAAGAACATTTCCTTACGAACTTCGACGTTTGAACAAGGAAAATCGATCAAATTTCGCCAAAACACAAAAAAAGGAAGAGAAGGTAACTGTGAGTTCAATATGCTTAATCCTAGTTTCCGAGCATTAGAATTTTATCAGCAATTCGAAAAAATTGATCGAAAGATAAAGTAAAAATAAAAGCAAATTTACCAATTAGCTAACAGATTTTTTTACCAAGGAAACAGAACTTACCTGCATCGGTAACCTCGCTCTCCGGCGTATCCTCATCTTCAAGAATAACCTCGGGGACCTCATTTTCGTTATTTTCAATAAATTTTTCTCCAGGTTTCACTACGCTGTCCACTTCCTCATCCGAGGACACCTTTAATTCCATTACCGCCTTATGAACCTCTAAAATCTCCTCTTCCTTCATTTTCTCAACCTCACAATCAAAAACCTTGCAGTCGTCCTTCTCCACCATCCTGTCCACCGCTAGTTTCCGGAGCTCCATCGTCACATCCGCGATAGAGTGATACTTCTGCATCTGCAACACCGGAATCCAATTCAACCTCCGCCTATGAATCGCAGCGAACACGCTCTCGTACTCCGATCCTCCGTCGCTGAGCTGCGTCAGGTGACCGCAGAGGGCGTCAATAATGGCATTGGCGGCCGCGAACTCGCCTCGAAACCAAGAAAGAATAGCTTCCTTGACAATGAAATCAGTAGACATCGGAGGGCCCATGACAGCCAGAGGCCGATCGGTAGAGGATAGAGGAACGGCTGCCATTGGCATCGGAAGTCGAGATGCCAAAAATGGTACGTCCTATAAACTTTCCGGCGGAATAGCCCCGAGATCTCGGATATTTATCGGACTTCAGTTTCCTCCCCGGTCGAGAATTTACGAAAGAGTATCTTGGAGTTGCGTTGTTCCCAGAGTGGGGAGGCGAGTTTAAATAATAGAGACAGAAAGACAGTGGGCCCCATCTCATGACGTGGAAGAACGGAGTGAGTTGGTTGGTTGGGTTGAACGCTTTAAGGAAGTGAAAGAAGGTGAAATTACTAAACTAGGCCGGAATTGTGTTAAAAATCAAAACAAAAATGAAGGGTTAGGAGATGAGTCATGAGTGTAGTAGTTACCATGATAGATAGTGATATCTATATTTGGCACGTGATCAGAAGATCTACCCGAAAACATGGTGATTGATTAATTGAATTTTTTTATCTTAAAATTGATAGTTTAAATTGTACAATTATTCCAACTTAAGATTTGTATTTTGTATTTAATTTAAGCGATAATATAAGCTTATATTGGAGGAAGATTTGATTCGCACATCAAAAATGTGACACGCGAAGCACGTTGGGAAAAAAAGAGGGTCCCAGGGTGGGGACCTCCATGAGGGTCCCACAGCTTTAAGATGGGTGGTAGGTGTGGCTTCAGAACATAGCCGATCCGCGCGCGCGCGCGCACATGTGATTCCAACCCCACTACTCCATGCTTATTGCCTTAACCGAATGCAAATGAAACATGCAATAAAAATCACTTATTACTTTTTGTAAATGATTAAAATTTAAAAAATTGTAAGGTATTCTTTTGGAATAAAATATGAATAACACCATTTGTCATCAATAAGAGGGTCCACGTGGCGCGATGAAGACCGATGAGAAAGAAAGCATCACACTTTTTTGCCCAAGTAGGAGGAAAAAAACAAAAAGTGTGCAACGTTTCAAAAGATCTTCGCTCTAAAACATCATCATCAACCTTTTTTTTTTGCAATGAGAAAGCCAATGGACTACTTTTTGATTCCTAGCGTGACACCCTTTGCAACCATGATCTTGATTGATCCGATAACATTAGTTTAATGCTATGGGTTGTCTCGCGTGAAATAATTTAAATAATTACATCGCTAAATATGCAATATGAGAAATAATAGCAGTGATAATTAATTAAATAAATAATATCGAATTAGACACTGATAAAAATTAAATTAGGAAACCCACAAAGAGAGTGAGTCCGAAAACGTCTCACCGCAAAAAAATAAATAAAATTCAATAATATTTTTTTAAAAATTAAATATTTTAGAACTAAAAATAGGTCCAAAATCACTATACTTATTTTATTGGACATTAAACCTAACCCAGCCCAAATTGGCTCTTTTTGTTGGGCACAATTCTTCTGCTTCGTTTATTTTGAGGGGCCCAACTCTTCGACCGACTCATTCTTCCTTTCAGAGAAGAACAATGGTAGTCCCTTTTCTCCTCTATCTTCCGTCTCGGGTTTTTGTTTCACCGCTCGTCCCTTTGTCCTGTTGTTTACGTCGAATTTCGTTTGCGTTTTCTTAAATTTTCAATCAACTTTATGTATGTTCTTGCTCCGGCTCTCCTGAAATATTGTTTTTTTAACTTTATAATGCTCGTGCTCGTTTGTGTTTTGTTTGATTGGTCTTTTTTTCTGGTTCAGTTGTTCTTTTCTTACTTCAAGGACTTGGTGGGCAGAGAAGTTACTGTGGAGCTTAAGAACGACCTAGCTATCAGAGGCACCTTGCATTCCGTAGATCAGTACCTCAATATCAAGCTTGAAAACACTAGGGTTGTCGATCAAGACAAGTATCCTCATATGGTACTTAGTTTTCAGGACATTAACTTTTTTATTCGTTGTTCAATTTCTGCATTCACGGGTTTTGGTTTACGCGCGTACGGTAGGGGAAATTATGAATTGTAAAAATGATTATTTCAATCTACTTTTTTTACGTATTTCTTTCAAATTTTTTGAAAAGAAATGCCAATGATACAAGTTCAATACTGAATCTAACTTGGCCAAATGATTGGGTTAAACTTCTTTTTTTTTCTTGTAGATAGTCGTTTATTGAATAAGATCGATTCCAAATCTAAACTTCTTTGTTGTTGATTTAGGGACAAAAAACCTAGTAACATAGAATCAGTGGATCATCGACTTTTTTTGTGTTTGTATGCTTACATTAATATTGTTTATTTTGCCTATGAAATAACATATTATCTTGCTAGACCTTTTCTTTTATGTTTGAATAGGTAGTACTGTAAGGCAAAGTTTCCTCATCACTTGATACGAACATCCCATTAAATTTATGCAAGTCATTTGACTAGCATGGTCTAATTATGGATGGATAAGAATAATTACATGCCTCGAGATTTTTTGCTGCTGGTTTCAATTTACTAAGTATTGTTCCTTGCCTTGACCTGAAAAAAACTAAACTTAAATTGCTGTAACGTTTTTTTAATCATTATGTTTCCTCACGCAAAAACAAAAAACCTAATTAAAAAAATATTGGAGTGATTGAACAATATTTTGGTGTTGCAGCTTTCAGTAAGAAATTGTTTTATTCGAGGTTCAGTGGTGAGATATGTCCAATTGCCACCAGATGGGGTCGATGTTGAGCTCCTTCATGATGCCACGAGACGTGAAGCTCGAGGGAGCTAATTGACATGATCCTAGAAAGCTAAGTTCGACTGGCTTCTTTGAAGATGACACATTTTTTTGTGATGTATTTTCTATTTCAAATATTGAATGTACTTTAAGTTTAGTTGACTGTTTTTGAAGATCTCACCTTTTTTCAAGTGATATGATGTCTTTTTCAGATATAATGGAATGCATGGTGAGGCAATGAATATGATCATTGTTTTCTCAAAAGTATGCAGTCATTTCTCAAGTATGCTGTCCTTTGCTACTTCATACTTCGACCTTTTTCAAAATGTTTTGCATTCAAATCATGTGATTAAGTCACGACATCTGGATTTGATTCTGATTCAGGTGAGATTTTTTCAGCAACCTATAAATATTTGGGCTCTCATTTTTTATTTAGTGGAACATTCTTAAATTCGAGTCTTGGAAATCACAAAATGTTAAGAGAATCATTGAAAAGGAGAAGCAACCAATAACGTCCAGTGATATTGTAAAAAAATTATTATGAAGATCTGCATGGTGTGTCATTAGAAAATTCAGAGCTGAATAATGAGTGGATTCTAGATCTAACTTGTTCATTTTATATGAGTTATAGTCAAAAATTAATTTGACATGCGAGACAAGTTCAACAAGTGTCAGTGTTCATGCATAACAACACACCTCGTTGGTTGATGTTAGCATTGTCAAAATCTGGATAATTGATGAATTTGTGAAGACTCTTGGAAAATGGGTGACATGTTAACGAGTTGGAAAAAAAATTAATCTCGTTGAGTACTCTTGAGACGATGCTATAGGTGGTGTTGTGAAGATCATTAGGGTCTAAGGATGTTCTCGCCATGTTAAAGGGATACAAGAAATCTTTAAATTTATATTTGAAACAAGATTCTACAATGACGAACAATGAGACTACAGTGTTTGTTAATTCACCTTCTAAAAAGCTGATGAATTAACAAACACTGTTCATACATAATTCATTGCAATGACTTTGATAGTTCAGTGGTATCTTGGAGTGAAGAATGTGATTTTACTAAGGATTCTCACTTATATCTCTAAAATTTAAGCGAGGTTTAAACTTGATTGGTATCATATACTGAACTAGTTCGTGAGATGTCTTTGCAAAAAGGTTGATATTATTGATGTTTTTATAGATTTTTTGAGTTACGACTGTATATCAAAATTTATTTGAAGATGAAAATCGTTAGAGTTCAGTGTTCTGAATTCGCTTTTAGTTTGGCTGAGTAGTTCGTTTGATCTCTCATGTTTAAATTCGTGTCAATGTGAATATTGCTAAAATTTATTAATTCAGATTCTAGGTAGTCAAGTCGGAATCAAATATCAATATTAGGATTTCATGTTAAACTCTATATATATTGATGTTTAAATCGCAAAATTCATTATATCTTAATTTCTTATAGTGAATTCCTCATATGCACGTAGTTTTTGGCATTTTGAGTTTTTTACTTAAATTTTGGTGTCACTGTTATTGCACGTTTAATTTTTTTTTCCCGATATTGTCGTTTGATTTTTCACATTTTATGTAGGATAATCAAATAAATCAATATCTTGATAAAAAAAAAAAGAAGAAATCTCTCACCCCTAGAGTCTCATACTCTGGCCCGACAGCATGTGAGGAGGTTAATCACGGTGACTCAGCGGCTCAGAGATGAGAGACATTTACCTTATACCACAAAGAGCAATCTCAAATTGGGAGATTAAACTCTCACACTGTGATGATGCAAGTTTCAAATCGCGACTGTTAATTTAAATCTATTATTTTTGAGTTGGACCAATGTTTCTTACTTGGTGCATTTTTTCGAGATCTACGGGAATGAAAGTCACCAAACGGCTAATTTTCAGTCCAAAAAACTCATCCAAGTCCTTTGATTTCTTATGTACAAAGGGAATGATTCATCTTCGTCTCTTTATACTTACAGCCAAAACCCCTACAGAACCCCTATTCTCTGCACCCATCCGGCGGTTTTTCCAAATTCGCCGCGACAAACCCTTTGCGAGCGAGGAAACGAGACTCAGTCATGGTTCTCAGGCTGTCATGCCCATTAATTCCATCATCTCCATCAACTTCCGCACTTTCTTCAACCTCTCTTATTCCTCTGCGTCCTTCTTTCTGGAAGTACCCAGTTCGCACTGGTTCCTCCTGTTTCTCGCTATCTTCCATTTCTGTCTGTTTTTATTTTTGAAACTTCTCTAAATTCGCTAATGGATGTCCTTGTTATTTGGTTAGTCTCACTTCCAGTTTTGCGACAATGTATGAGCAAAGAAGAGCCTCTTTTAGAAGGGCTTCCTAAAGAATACTACGACGATGTATGTCTACATTGTTTCTCTTCTGACCAATTTCGTCCTTTCAATTTGTCTCAAGTAAATGCTAACAGGGTTCCAAAGTCTTTCTTCGGTAAACCTCATATATTCCGTTAATTTTTGTTGATTGAGATTCGTTAGTCTTCATTATATTCTTTGTCGTGTCCATACACATTATTCTTTCACCCCTAGTGTACATGCGTGGTTACCATGCTCTTCCGTCAGTAATTAGAGTTCTTGTACTCAAATTAAATCAATATTTCTAGAAAGTAGAGCTTCCTTATTAGATTATTTTCTTAGTAGATTATTTCTTGACTACATTATTTTTTTGTATAATTAATGTGTATAGATATTTGTATGCTGTAAATTGATTATCAAAATTCGATGCACCAATATATGGAGAGATTCTTCTCTTAATTTCTTCATATTTGATGGCATCCGCTCAATTGGGAAAGTGTCATTATTCTCCTCTTGCTCAGGAATGGCAAGCCCAACGACGAGAAAAAACAAAGGAGTTGCATAGGAAACGTCAAGAAGAAGAGGAAGAGGAGGAAAGAAAGGTTGAAGAGTATCGTGAAATAGCAATGCGCATGAAAGGATATCCACCAGAAGAAGTGCTAAAAGCTCGTCAACTAGTTTCAAGCTTTATCAGATCCGCTGAAGAGGTGGAAGAGGTACATCAATGAATGTCATACCATACTCTACTTGGTAACACAGACCAAATCGTTTATTTATATGTAATCGGATATGCATATTTGGTAGTATATAAATAACATTCACATATAGATGTTGAACTCGTGATTTTAGATTTATTTGTACATAGATGTTGATCTGGTGATTTTAGATTTTAAAACTTTACTAATTTTGGTCCATATAATATTTCTAACTATAAAATTTTGAGTCTCTGGTTATTTGCTTGTGAGTAGTACTTTTCCTTCAGAGCTTACTACTGTGGGGCGTAAAGAATACTCTGAGAAAACAGTAACTAATCACACTCTTAGTTTTTCTGTTTGCAAGTTAAGTATTGTAGTTCTTTCTGTCTGATATAAAAACTCTTGATTGGAGATTGTTGTATCTTCTCTGATGCATTGTATTGCTTTTGAAAATAGGTTACTCTGTATTGAAACGTCTTTCCATTTGTTCATGACTCATCCCATTTATATGCAGAAAATTGAGCAAGCAGCTGAGAAGGAGAACTTAATGAACTTGTACTCCTAGTCTTATGGAATCGTCTAGACCTGGCTCGACGAGATGTAAGTTGGTCAATAACTTTCAATATATGGAACTCTTCAATATTTAGGAGTAAATATTGTTGTATTGGTTGGAAGGAAATTTGAAAATTCTAAATTGGGAGATGATACACTCTCTACACTTCACATTCTAACAAGAACACTAATCCAATTCTAATATCTTCAGCACAATCACATAATCCACAAAGAACATGAAACAGATTTCAAGAGATCCGAACTCTCCCCTCAAACTATTCTTGTTACTCAAAAATGTCTCTCTGATTTCTCAAACACTCTCCAAATACTCATCATAATAAACATCCATAAATATTCCATCAAAATCCCCCAAAAGTGATAGACCATAAAATGTTCATAGCAAATAAAATTGTCAGGGGCTATTTTGTAAATGTATTTAGTGAGGATTTAGTAGAAGTTAAATGTGGTTAATAGAAGTTAGAAGTAGGTAAGGGCAGTTAATAAAGATAGATGATATTAAATAGTTGAGAGGCTAATAAAAGTGATTATCATTGTATAAGTGATAAAGTGGTGGAGGTGGAGAGCCTTCAAAGTCTCTCGGTGTATACTTTTGTTACCTTGGTATTCATAAATCAATAGAATTCGGACCCTATCATTAGTATTAGAGCTGTTCGATTTTTGGGAAGGAAAAAACATGGAGAGATTGGATAGAATAGACCAAATTATGATAAATATACAAGAAATAATATCAAAATTGTTGGGGCAATATGAACCGAGCTAGACATCAGCCAATCTTATAGAAGAAAAAAAAATAACAAGGTGGAATCGAGAGCAAAAGCAAATTTGCAAGCTCGAGAAGAGGCGGATAAGATCCTTGGGGAAATTCCCTTGCAATCTGAGAAGAACCATTTGTTGGTTGAGGAGACGACAAATTGATGAAAGAGTTTTGATAAGGGTGAATCCTTTCAAAAGCGTTAGCGACTTCGTTTAAGAGGATAGATCGAGTGCCAAGATTTTTGCGGCTTTACCGGAAATGCGTATTCTGTTGCAATTGGAGGAATGCCACCAATGGCAGCAAAGGTGGAACTCAACAAATCAAATGCATTATCTTGCCAAATTGGATTGTCAGTGGCAGCTTAGGGTTCTTTTTGGTGAGTCAGTGGAGAAAGAACTGTCGAAGGAGACAAACATTGGAGAAACATCCATCGCAATGACATTGATATGAAAAAAAAAACAGAGGAGATAAGTGCGAAAATCCGAACAAAAGAACAAAAAAAGAAAAGAAAAGGCGCTCATGGTCTAAGAAGATGAGAGAGTGATATACTTTCATATACTCAATTGCCTCATTGGGTGAGAAGTCAAATTGTTTTATTTTTTCCACCTTGAGGACAAAGTGTTTTTAAGGGGAAAGAATTGTTAGGGACTATATTCTAAATGTAATTAGTGAGTAGTCGATAGAAGTTTATAGAAGTTAGTAAAAGTTAGTAGTAGTTAATAAATATGGATGATATTAAATAGTTAGGAGGTTAATTGAAATGATTATCATTGTAGAATTGTTAAAGTGGTGGAGGTAGAGAGCTCTAAGAGTCTCTTAAGGTGTGTACTTTTTTTAAGTTTGTATTCATTAAGTCAATATGATTTTTTCGGAACCAATCAAAAATCATAACAGGATATGAATAATAAATATTCTAACTTCATTTCTCTTTTCCATTCCTCTTCTTCCTTGCATATGTGAAATGATATGGTAGGTGCTTATCTATTCCCCCATTCGAAGATTCACCTTGCCCTCGTGATGGGATTGCCAAAATTAATTATAAATAACGAAAAAATTCTCCTAAGTTGCATCATTGGATGAAATGAAAGACTTTTCCACTTATATCCCAGCCACATTGCTAGTCACACTGTTGAAAACCACCCAAGGCTTCCAAATCCTATTTTATCGTGGGAAAAAGGAGAGAGAAATAAGGTAGTTGAGTGAGTCCCAACTGCCTTACAAAGCTGTGAAAACAAGGTTGGGGGCAGGAGCCTGGTGGAAGGTCGAGGTTACACGTCATTGTACCCACCTTCCCTATAACCGAAAAGTAAAAATGACCCATCGAATTGATAATTAAGTTTCTTGTTCCAACAACTAGATTTTTTGATTAGGCTGAAAATTGAACAAGGTCATGTTTCAAAATGATTATGTTGATGCTTTTTGTTGGCCCGAAGTCTTCATTTTGGATTATTGAATCGAGTGATGGCTCAACTCCTCAAAGATATCATAACAGTGTGATAAATCATTAATGATAAATAAGGTGTAAACGGACATAAATAGTAGTAAATACATCTTCATCACTCCTTTCATTCTTCTTCCTCCTTGTATTTGTGAATTGCAACAGCAGGTGCCTTTGAGAGGGATTGCTCCTGTGCTGCTGAAAATTGTATACAATCTTTCACTTTTCTGACTGGAAGTATCAAAATTTGCGCTAAGAAAGGAAACGTATTAGATAATTGAAGATTTGATCACCTCCCTGTTTAGGAAGAGGTAAAAACGTGCAAGAAATTGCAATTTCTTTCGATTCAGAAAGCTGGACCTATAAACCAATTGAACTTCAAGAAAACTGGTACTGCCCAACAAAGAATGGAGTAAATACCACCCTTAAGTTTAATGAGCCTATTTGCCATCATTTCCACGGAGTCCAGATTTATAGTGAAACACAGAGTGATATTTTTTATGATAAATATTATTTGACCAGCTAAGTTGGAAATTTCTTTGGTGTAGAAATTTGAAACCTCTCCTGGAAAGTGAGAAGGAGAAATGTTTAATTATTATTCACAGTTGAGACTGACAAAGCTATGCTAACAATTAATCAAATTTACAACATGATTAACCATATAAGAAGACATTAACGGATGCCAAGATGACGAAATAATCTTTGTACTTTTTCTACCAAATACACGCATGAATGACATCAATAACTCAAAAGAAGTACTCATTTTTGTAGGATGAGAAGGATGCAGTGAGAGGTCTTGATTTGTTATACAACTTGGATCTTTTTAATAGTATTAGACGCTGTTGGTTGGTTATTGTTATAATCTGATAAAAGTTTACTAAGTTGAAACCATAAGGAGCAACCAAGTTATAAAACAGTCTAATTTGGTCATGTTTTTGTCAAAAAAATACTGTGAATTGCATAAATTATCTTTTTCATTACTCTATAAATGTAAGACACAATTCTTCTAGCTTTTGTGCATCTGTAGATGGAAATTTTGAAACGAGAAGCAACACCAGCCATGAGTCTTCTCAACGCTCTTTTGAATTTGCACGATGGACATAAAGATGAAGATTGGTTAAAGGAGTGCAAAAAATGCATGATGGAAACCTTTCCATGCGAAGATCCATTTAGCATCCTTGTTCCAGCAGGTTTGGATGTCGATAAGGTGTTTACTCTCTCTCTCTCTCAATCGCGATCTTGATAGCCGGATGTATGCTAAAATTATTGATATTTGTGGCTGATTCTATTTTTTTCTTCCTGTTTGTTAAAATGAATTTGCTTCATTAGCATCAAGGCCCGATACGCCCATCGCTTGAAGCGGACAACATACTGCTGAGAGTAGATTTTGTGAGGGAGGTCGATGAATTGCTTCGTGAAGTCAGATACGAAATGGATGAAGAAGATTCTTCGAAAGGGCTTGACCCGGAATCGGTGGCTAACAGGTTCAAGCAGAAGGAGAAACAGCGAACGATCCACCTGGTCGAGTCTCTGTTAGATCTAGCCATGAACTTGCACTGGTAATTTTACATATTTTCACCCAGATGAACAGAATTTCGACTCGTATAATATATTATGATGACGAAATTTAGATTTTCGGGTAATTTATTTCTAAGTTGAACTTAAAAGATTAGGAAACCATGGATTAGAAATAAAGGAACAAAGCAATTCATTGTCATAGATTGAATGTGTAAGCTTAGATTAGAGGCAAAATGAACAAGCCTAAACTGCCTTCCTTTCGAATCTTGATCAGAGATCCAACGGTTGTCAGAGCTAAGGGGCCCACGATGAAATCAATCATCAGCCGCCTGATTGATCTCCTCTCCAGCTGATCTAGAGGCAGAGCTACTACTGCCACCAGTGAAAGTTCGATCCTCGAAGTCATTTTGTAGCTTGGACGAACGGCTGAGACTTTCGTCGCCGCCGTCTGGCCCGTCTTTGCTGTTTTCCTCTCCGTCTGATGATAGAGCAACGAGCCAACAGCTTCCATGCAAGTGCCCATTAACGCAAACAAAATACTCGAGCCCTCCGTCGCGAGAGCCCAGCCTCCGTGCAGCGCTCTTCGGGATGAGCTGCGCCGCCGCCATGCTCCAGACTCTAGCTCCACAGTAAGGACATCGAACCGTCTCCTCGAACTGGACTTGCCTGATGATTAGAAGACCTCTGGTTTTCGACTTCATGAATCCACGAAATACGCCTCGGAAAATTCCGGCATAGTCGTCCTCATCAGCCACCGGGTGTTCGCACGGATCTGTCACGTACAACAAGTCTTTTCGGCATGTTTTTGCCAGAAAGCTCCGGCCGGAAGTCTTGGAGAATCGAGATGACTCGACGAAGTGGCCTGGAACTGAGCGAGTCGCTCGCAAATGGCGGCTTGTCTGGCAGCCGCAGCAGTAGAACATGAGCTTCGCCAGAGCGTTCCACCCTCCCCCGACCCGGCCACTTGGAGCACCGGACGTCAATGACGCCGACATTACCGGCGCCCGGTTGATGCATAGCTCCCGCCAAAGTACGCGCTTGGCGATCGCTTGGAGTCTCCGGTTAACCGACGCGATGAGAGACAGCATTTGAATGTCCCATTTAGCTGCCTGTATGACGAGCAAAATGGTCTGCTCGTTCTGGATACCCCAATCCTCGTCGCCGGAGCTCTGATTGAACGGATGACTTCTGTTTCGCCTCCCAAGATTCATCGTGAACGACGACGACAAGTTACCGGAATTGGTTGACGATAATATAGACAAGGCTGTCTGATTAACTACCTTGGATACTGGAATACGTGTTCTCTTGTGATTCGCGGCTCGACACGCGGAAAACTTTAGTTTGCTCGAATTGCATTGATTCGGAGAGATTTGGAAGAATCGAAGAAGGGTCTTTTGCCACGTGGCCCTGCTGTTTTAAGGTTTTCGAAATATCTGGTGGGGGCTAAAAAAATATCTCAACTTGCCATGCGTATGCGTCTGTCTTCCCCGACATCTGCCACGAGTCCACCGGAGAACTCTCTGTCCGATGGCGAATCTGCCTAACGTGGTGAAATCTTTGGCTCCCACGTGTCTTCTCGCAAAATTCTGAAAGGGGGAAAAGCGAAGAACAGCTTTTGGAAACAAGTAAAAAGGGTTTGATTCTCTTGTACTTGGCTCGTCTCTTATCCGGTTTTTTATCCATGCAGTATGAGGGCCCGGTTATCAGGATCAATCTCTACCATTCACGGAAAAAGTAGTCTGATCGGACGGCTCTCGGATCCCCATTTTTGTTTGACGGGCACTTCCAGTTTGGAAGGGAAGGCGGAGACGCATTGGATTTGGAGCACGTGGCAGAGAGAGAGGATTGGATGGATCAGTATTTACTGTTTTTAGAGGCAAAAGAGGTAAGAGATTCGGTGGGGGGACACGTGTGAGCATTAGGAGTGGGTGATGGAAGGAAAGGGAGTTGTTTCAAATGGTGTTGGAAGATGAAGAATGTAGGCAAGAAAAAGGCATCGGTTGAGTTGCTCTTTTTCCCATCTCCATTCACCTAACTATAACGTTCGAATCTTATCAACAAATGCATTATCGTGAACTTTTTATCAATTACATCATTTTTTTACTTTTCACTTTCAAATTTAT